>JARPMJ010003733.1:0-87591 GCA_033366665.1 Phoxinus dragarum
TCCCAGAGTGTGTATGTGTGAAGTTTTAGCACAAAATACCCCACAGATATTTTTATATAGAATGTTAAAGTTGCCATTTTTTGAGAGTTTGCAAAACGCAACCGTTTTGTGCCTGGCCCTTTAAATGCAAATGAGCTGCTGCAGAGGGTGGTGTTTCAAGAGCTCATGTGTGTTAGCAGCTGCGATTACCTCACGCAGACACACACTAAAATGACAGAAACTGTTCTGCCTTTAATGTTAAAACGAAGTCAGACAAAGATGGAGAGACTCAAGAAGAAGTGACAACATGTAGAATGCAACAGGACGTCTCTGAACGGATAGTTGATGAATTAATGTTGCTGATGTGGAGTTAACTATCTTCAATTGACCGTTCGCAAAACCCCGCCCTCGAACGTTCTCGTCCAATCCTAGCTCAGCAACTGTAACTAAGGAGAAGGACCTCCGTCAAACATTCCGATTTCAGCAAGATAGTGAAACGATGGCCTATGGCAGTGAGGTCTGCACGGGCTTAAAACACGGGTATTTTATGATTGCTTGCAACTATTATAAAAAAAATAGGCTACATGTACAACACACCGTTTCACTGCGGCACTGCGGCCCCTCATCAGTCAGCAAACACGAGAAAAAAAGAGAAAAAGCACGGACTTACTAATTACGAAACTTTGATGTGGTTGAACAGGTACACAGTCACAAATTCCTCTGGACCTCAAAACATTAAACTTCAAAACAAAGTTCGCGCAGTTGCACAACTATTTACACAAATATATCCTTCTCAGTCGGCTACGAGTTATGAAGAGAACCGCATCGAGAGTTGATGGTTTCAGCGCGTCCTCTTATTGCAGTGTTGTGTCTGAAATAGCGCGCGCGGGAGCACATGCGCAAAACAGTTTTGTAAAATGATATATGATCAAATAAAAATGATTGATATATAATTTTACAAAACTGTTTTGTGCATGTGCTCCCGTGCGCTATTCTGTCTATACTTTCTGTCGTGCCCTGGAGGATATGTCTGCTGCATTACTCCAAAACCAATCACTTAATGTATGGAGCTCAACCCAGCCATATGGTCTGGTTCTCAATTGTTTGACGGGCATAGTAACAATAACTAAGGGGCGTGGCTTTTGCGAACGGTCAATTAGGATATTCTGTCATGGTAACTTCTACAGAGTGTCCGCCTTCAAGGAAGTTAACGCAGGTCAATGGAGAGACCAGACTCTGTACAAATGAAATATACGAGAGTCTGGTAGAACCAGGCTATAAACAGTAGCCTATGTTGAACAATTTTAAGAGAAAGATAATCTGTCTGAACTTGAATAATCACACAGCAGAAATCACTGATCACACATCAGGCATTAGAATAAACATGGTTACTTACATGTTTGTGGCATTGCTGATGGATCCATATCGTAAAAGTTTGTTTGCAAAGCCTGCTTCGAAATTGCGACTTAATTATCCTAATAATCAGTGAAATGTAGCCTAGGCTACTCAATACAAACAAATAATGCACTGCTGAGCCATTCACATTGTTGAAGAAGAAAAAAACACTTTCCTAGAATTAAAACTAGGAAAGAACATAAACTTCCTTTGGAAGTAAATTTTATTGATCCTGTGTTAATCTTTTCTCGTTCTCATGTCACTAGTCACTAACGTTCCAGTGGGCGGTGCCAAAGACGCGGTAATGTAGATGTAGGCGTGATATTCTTCTGCAAATGTCTTTTGCTGCTCGGTGACGTCATAATTCAGATTTTTCAGATCCTGTAGTGAGCCTTGGTTTTATTAAAAGCTGTATTTGGAATAACAAGAACGTCTTATGTTTTGAAACTTTCAGGATTCTGTCAGTACCCACCCTCACGTAGTTCCAATCCGGTAAGACTTTTGTTCATCTTCGGAACACAAATGAAGCTATTTTTGATGAAATCTGAGAGCTTCCTTCATAGGCTGCTAGGTAATTGATATCTGCCGGCCCAGAAAAGTTAGTAAAGACTTCGTTAAAATATTCCAAGTGAATACAGTGGCTCAACCTTACGTTTTATCAAGCGACAAGAATACTTTTTGTGCGCAAAAATCAACAAAAATAATAAAAGTGTGCATTTCCTGGATGTCCGAATCGTTAGAAAACCAACGAGAAAGCATAAAAGTGCCTTGCTAAAGAGAAATTAGGACAGAACTTTAATTTTTGGGGTGAAATAACCCTTTAACTGTCAAGAGATCAAGGGAAATTCATGTCTCCTTTAACAGTGTTTTGTTAAACATAATGTTGACAGGTTTTCATCATATCATCTCTGCGATCTCATCCCAAGGCGTCATATACTAACGCTTTTGACAAATCGTCTACATCCAACGCACATGGCACCCTTTACCCCCAATTTCCACTAGATGCGGAACGGCTGCGGAACGGCTCAGCAGCGTGACAGCTCTGTGTTCCGTCGTCCGTCAATACCCACCAGGTCCGGATTTGTTGCGGAACGGCTGCGGCCGAGGACCCACGAGATCTCGCTAATTCACGTGTGATCGAGCAATATGTAGTTTCGATAAACAGAACCACCAAACCAGGAACAGTTTTCCATCCATTTTCAAGGTGTAGTGTAGGGAAATATGATCCGCCAGATCACAGTGTATTTTATTTTTGAAAATAAACGGATCTTTTATTTTGTTTTGGTTTGTTCTGTTTTTTGCTCGACTTCCTGTCCTGCACACTCTGCCCTGTAGTGCTGCGGAGCTCTCCGGCATCCGGCAAAAATAGAAGCTCTGCGTATCAGCTCCGGAGGGCTGCGGATCGCCGGAGTCGGAACGCAGCCGTTCCGCAGTCAGTGGAAATACACACATTGACTTTAATGGAAACCGATTGACTCCGCCGCCGTGCCGGAGCCGTAACGCAGGCCGTTCCGCATCTAGTGGAAATTGGGGGTTAGCGTCAATATGAGACGCAGATAGATATGGTCCAGAAGGCGCCTCCTAGCTGTCTAACCCCTAACCCTACCCCAGACCTAAACCCAACCATAACCGAACAAAGCTCTGTGCGTCTCATATTGACGCTAAAGGGTGCCATGTGCGTTTGGATGTAGACAAAATGTCAAAAGTGTCAGTATATGACGCCCAAGGATAAGAAAGCGTTGGTTTAAATGCATGCTTTATTTCATACTCGGTTTTTTAGTCCACTAGAAATTCCAAGAGCAGAGATTTTGATAGAAAAAAAAGCTAAATGTGGAAAATGTTCAGTCAAGAAAGAGCATGAGCACTTTTGGGTTTGGTGTTAATTATTTTCAGCAAAAGATCCTCCAATCATCTGTTGGTTTGTGTTTCAGGAGTTTCTGCTGCTAAACAAGATGAAATGAAGAGAAAGTCAGTGAAGGAAGGAGAATCTGTCACTTTAGATCCTGGTGTAATAAAAAAAACCAAATGATTTGATGACGTGGTATTTTAATGACACTTGCATCACTGAAATCTCTGGAGATCAGAGTAAGATCTGTACAGATGATCAGTGTAAAGTGAGATTCAGAGACAGGCTGAAAGTGAATCAAACCGCATCTCTGATCATCACGAACACCAGAAACACAGACTCTGGAGATTATAATCTAAAGATCATCTACGACAGATTCAACATCATTAAGAGCTTCAGTGTTACTGTCACTGGTGAGTATATTTAGTCAATTGAATGGCTTTCCTTGAGCAATTTTAGAATATAGCTTGACATTTTAAATCAAATGTTTTCATGAACTTTGACAAAAAAAAAAAAAAGACCTTTGACTCGATATAAAAAATCATCTTCACATGCACAACAAGTTGTCACCAAAAAATCATGCTCTTCTGGTTATGATTCTGTTTCAGCTGCTGTTCTTATATTTATGAGTTAAATCGATATTATCATTATTATTCCAGATTCAGACTCAGGTCTGCCTTTAGTTGCTTTAGCAGGAATATGTTCTGCTGTTTTGCTCGTGGCTGTAACTGCTAGTGTGACTGTGAGTTCCTATTACAAACGCCAAACAAGCAGGAACAGTGAGTATAACATAGAGATGATTTAATGAAGGAAATATGAAAATGTCTGAATGTAATTTGTATTTTTATTTCAATTACCCGAAGTAATGTGTTTAACAGAGTTTTGTTATTGTTCAAACAGGCGGCAGAAGAAAGCACCATTATCAGGTAAGATACTATGAAGACTGAATCTTTCTGCCTGCAAAAACAGATTCAGATCTGTGAGTTTGCCAACAGGTTTTTTTTTTTTTTTTTTGCATGTGATTTGATTCAGAAATCATTGCAAAGAAACACCATTACTGACTCTTAAAGACAGTGGTGTTCTCGTATTTTTGAATGAAGAACAGTGGCATGAATACATTTTATATTATTATAGAATTTGAATCATTTATATTTTATAATTATCAGTATATTTATAATCATACTTGTATGTATTTACTGTAAGCTGATACTACCACGGTGTAGGATCAGGGTCTAACATAAATGTTCTTTTTCACCTAAGCAGAACTTCATATAGGAAAAAAATAATTTTTTAAATAGTTGAAAATCGATTTGTCCTTACAATCAGAGAGTTGCGAACGCTTGGAATTTGTTTTAAATAGAACAAGGGATCGGTTTCCTGTCAGGGATTTTTGACGCGTCACGTTGCATACAGCATCACATATTGTAATGGGTTCATTTTAATAATGATAATCAATATGACAATGCAAATATTTGATGAAAAAAATGGTATGCAGTTTATCAAAGAAACATTTAAAACTTTTAACATCTTTTATTATTATTTTTTGTGTGTGTCTTTACTTCATTATGATAGAACAGTATAGAGTAGACAGGAAGTGAAATGGAGGGGGACAGGAAAGGTCCACAAGCAGCGACTTGAACTCGGGTCGCCCATGGCATGTTTTCCCACGAGGCTACTGGTGCAGAAAGATTGTTAATTATTGTAAAAAAAACAAAAACATACATTTTATACATTCCTCAAATGTCATAAAAAAACACAATTCATTGTCCTAAGTGTTTTTGTGTTTGTGTTTGTGTAGCTAATCATCAATCCTGTTCTATTTATCTTACCTTCTGTGAATCTGTGTTTTATTACAGGAGAATTATGTAAAGCACTCATCCACAATTCAGACTGAGACTCCATTGTAACATTATGTATTATTAATAGTGAAGAGAAGATGAGCATATGATGAAACTTCACAAACACCTGTGATGATTAATGGATTTCTATAGTAATTAATAAGTCGCGGGAAACTAAACAAAGGACAACAGGAACTGATGAAAGCAAAGGCTGAATCTGAAATCGCCCCCTATACCCTCAAATAAGACATTACTTTGAGGGTATAGCCATTTGTAGTGGTGTCCAAGTAAACGTTATCGAGTGGAGTCATTCAATCCCACGTTGCACTGCAATAACGAGTGTACAACTGATGTACGCTCAACTGCTGTCCAAATTCACTCACTCGTTTTCATTCTCTCATTCAAGTGAAGAGTATTAGGGGAGTAATGTAGAGAATAGTGAATTACGGTTTAGGGGGCGATTTCGGATTCAGCCAATGAGGCCTTGAAAATGGAACTAACAGAACGTGACAGATGTAAGATTTATTTATCAGAATAAGATAATCAAGACAAACTTTAGGTTGGCTTGAGAAAGGCAAATACAGTCATAAAAATAAATAAATAAAACAGACAGAAGATAGGCAGCTTAAATGAGTCGATTGAGCTTCAGTGTGTTTAAACAGGAGTTTGGAGTCAGTCTGACTCGTCGGAACTGACTCATTCTGTCAATCGAAGTCTTTGGGAAATGTAATTTTCAGACAAACCGTAAGTATGATCAGTTAGAAAAGAGATAACACACTAAATCAGAACAGTCGGAAGGTCTGAGTTTGAAATTTTAGTCTAATATTAATAATAACTAGATACTAAAGTTTGGAAACAAACATTGATGTTGGCTTGAGAAAGCCCGAATAACCTTGAAGCAGGAACTCAAACTCAGGTTGCCTTGTGCAGCAAATGTTATGGCATTGCCCACAGTGCTATTGCTATTTTTTTCTGGGTCATAACATGTCTTACATATTTTTGCTCATTCTAATTCGGTTACAGAAAAATGAGCACAGTAAGAGGTAATTAATGCATTAAGGAGAGAGTGATTGCGTGTGTGAATTAATCCTATACTATCTGTGAAGCATCTCGCTATTAATAGTGAAAACTGTGGATAGTTACTTCAAAAGCGTTAAGAAATTTATGCTAAAATAATGTATTGTTTTCGTTATTTGTATTGGGTTTTTTTTTTAGACCCATGCTATTTTGTATTGTAAGAAATATGCTTATTACAGCAAACTTAAAACATACAGTTTAAATGTCACAATAAGTAAAGTACAAGCAAAGGCTCAAACATTTACATTTACATTTATTCATTTAGCAGACGCTTTTATCCAAAGCGACTTATAAATGAGAAACAATAGAAGCAATTAAAAGCAAAGAAATCAGGTTTCAGGTTTGTAGGTGTTATCTACAGTATCATTGCATAGTCTTCATTGCATAGCCTATAGAGCAGTGAGTGATTTTCTCTTTGTCTGTTTTTGTCTGTCACTATAAAATTGTAATTTGAGATATCTCTAATTAGAACAATGCCTGGTGCTGTAACGGGGAGTCGGCAGAAAGTGGGATGTGCGGCTTTATTGTATAGAACAACAGGCAGAGTTAAATCACCAGCAACAGAGATGTCAAAGGCAGAAACGTCAGGATCAGGGCAGTCAAACAGGGTAAATAAGGCAGAAGATCAGACGGGGCAGGCATCAATACGGGGTACAATACCAAGGTCAAACACAAGAGATCAATATACTAGGGATAACGCTCAGATATGTCTGCAATGGCAAGAACAATACTTTTTTTTACACAAATTTTTTTTTTTGTGAATTTTAAAGCTGTGAAATCAATTAAATATACTGTATGAAGTGAGTAAATGCAAGTAAAAAAAAAAAAAGTAAATCTGAGTAACTGCAACTGGTACATAAACAAATAAATTGAGTTGAATTAATTTAACATTTAAACATTTAAAAAACAATATTTATGAGTAGGCTAATATTAGCTGTTTTTATTTATGAGTCATATTAACCTTTTTATTTCCTCTAAACCTTTGTAAAAGTATTCCATACAACAACCACCATATGACATTGATTGGCCTTTATTGACGATGAGTAGGCTACAGCAATACAGCAACATTTGACACTGTTTTAACATGTAAGGTATAGGCTACAATATTGCCTACATTTAATTAATTTAACAAACATTTTAGAAGTAAAAATGAAACATTTAAACATTTAGGTAGCCTAATTCAAGAGTAACCGGTCTGTTATCCAATATCCACCGTATCAGCGCTGGTTCTCGTTCCGGAGATTGACTCGCGCTCTGCGGGTGAACTTCGGACTTCAGACCGCCGTCCTGCGTTTCACTCATAGCCGAAAGATGCTTCGACACGATTGACTCCACAACCTGCCAATAAACAAACAGTGCACAGTCTGAGGACATTTTATCAGGACATTAAATCGACTCTCGTTTAGGTGTCACATTACGCCTCTGTATGTTGTTTTGCATTAAATAAAATGATTTAAAGCACAGTAATGATTTTATAGATACAATAAAATTGTGTGTGTGTGTGTGTGGGGGGGGGGGGTGCATTGTTTTAATTGAGTAAAACCATTGCACCCCATTTTAGACAAAATTAACTGTTGGATTTTTTGTAAATTATTTTGGTATGTTTCAACCTCAAACAATCAAGTAGGCTAAATTATATTCAGAGATTTTATTAAGTTAATAAAGTTAATTATTACTGTGATATTTACTAAGCCCCTGAAACATGAAGCCCCTGAGTGTAGGTTACTCGTAAAATGAGCATTTAAAGGAACCTACTATGCCCCTTTTTACAATATGTAATATAGGTCTCAGTTGAATGTAATCTGCAAAAATTTCCGTTCAAAATTACGGAGCCCCGCACATGACATGCAGGATAAGATAGTAGGCTAAATTGTGTGCACGATTTACTATTTCGTTCCCCATTTGCTATATTGTGATTTATAAATCAGGAACGACATATTAAATAGTGCACACGATTTAGCAAATACCCCCACAGATAATTTGTAATACAACGTTGTAAATGTCCATTTTTGAGTGGAAGGGAAAACTAAGTTCTCTTTCACATGATATTGCGAGTAAACTTTCAAATACACAAGGTTATGTCAAATAAAGTTCACATAAACGTAAACAGTAAGTAATGAAAATCACATGTGTATATTAGATCTGCATTAAAGTGACAGCAGCATAATAAATATCTACTGCTGTATGTGCAATTCATTTGAATCAAACAACAAAAGAAAAACAGAAAATCGCTCACTGCTCTTGTTTTAATCTTTAGATTTTAATACGCCTACAGAGATAAACATGGCGGACTATCTTCATTTTACCTCAGGGAGGGGTCTATGCATGATGCTAGATAAAGGTTGTGTTCTGAGACACTGTTTATGATTTATGGGGATTAAAAAAAGCACTGGGTGGATTTTTACCATTAGGGTGCACACACACTACTGAGTGCCGACACACAATTATGTTAAATCATCATGTAAAAGTGAATTTTGCATAATAGGCCCTCTTTAAAAACAGCTGTCCATCAAACACTCAAGTAAGTCTATACTACTGAAACTGGTCATGTTACATATTTACTATTTAAGTATTGGCATCTTGAAAAAAAAACACTAGACAGGAACATTACTGATTAGAACACTTGTACCTTCTGTTCCGTTGCAAAGTGTCAAATAAGTTCTTGTCATATTGGTAGATTTCTTGTTACATAACAGTTACTGCCTTGTGAAAAAGTGTTTTACTGGTATTAAGCATCTGAATGTTTATTTAACATGTTTAATAAACATGACATGTTCACTTACATTTATAATAAACAAAAAAATGTACTGGTAAAACAATATGCACAGTGTTCTAATGTTTTATAATATAATGTATATGTATAATAATCTTTACATTTTTGTTACATGAATCAAGTGTCATCATATTTTTGTTTCTCTTGTTTTCTTCAACTTGGTGTCAGCCAAATAAGTGCCTTAAATTTAATCAATAACTATGTTTGTATATGCTCATGTGAAAAGTGCGATAAAACTTATTTGATAACCTCATAATGGCTGGAATCTGTGAGTTTCTCATGAATTTTTTTGAGCAACTCGATATGAATGCAGTATCTATTCAAAGTTCATTTAAAAAAAAATTTATTTCATGTGTAAATATTAAATGGTAAAGCTGATTTTGGAAAGCAAAATCTATTTATGCATTTGGCTTTTATCCAAAGCGACTCACATTGCATTTCATAGTACACATTTTTGCAATTTCCAGTTTTAGGACACTATAGCTCAGTAGTACACTATGCATACTGGTTGTACCATACTCACTTTTACTATCTTGCATTCTTTGAATATCCCATTTTATGATTTTATAGGGGGTAAAACTAACAATTTAAGGGAAACACTTTTTTTTATTTATTTATTACTGTAATTATTCTATTTTTAAGCAAATTTTAAGCAAAATCTAAAATCTAAATATTTCAGCTTCAGAAAAAACTTGCAGTGAATCCAAAATAACATTTTATAAAACAAACAATTAAAAAATAGCAGTAGAAATAGGAAGATGATAAATTATTAAAATAGTAATAATAACATTTGAAAATCAATACTATTTTAAGAGAGACCATTTTCTGATTTAAACCGAATAGAGCTTGTGATAAATTTGCCAACATATTCAGAAAAGCATATTGACAAGCATACAAGAGAAAAAAAAACATGCAATAGGATCAATATTTTAAAATGATACATTTAACTTATATATTTAATAAAATTTAGTCAGCAGGGAAACCGTCACAAAAAGACTATTAATGTTTCTTGTAAAAAGCTGTTTCTCGGGTGAAAAGTTGAATCTTTACTGAGAATTTTGTGTTCGTAGTACCACTACTCCAGGGATCCAGTCCAAAATTGTCATGCCCTTCACTCGCTAACTTCCCTCCGTCTCGTTCACTCGGATGCACGTCATTGCTTACGTTGCACGAGTGCCCACTACTGGCAGAAACTGCAATGGGCTGAATTGGAACGTGCTAAGCCCTTGATCACTTGGAATCAGCTGGAGTTGATTTATTATTTACACATTTTTTTCCCTTTAATAATTTGTTTAATGCAGCATCCAAATGTAGGTGTGTTTGGGGTTGTTTTAATTGTGGGGCATATAGGTGCCTGAAGTGTACATATGAAGTAAACTCTCTCCCTTGTCATAATCGAGGGAACGAGGGTCTGTCCATTCACGAAGTGGAAAGCACTTCAAAATGGCGGCAGGCATTTTCCCGAGGGGAAGTGCTTAGGGAAGTTTGCAAGTGCGTGTCTAAAAGTGGACTGTCCAAGCTCCAGGAGGCCTTCCTAGAGTAGCCTTCTGAGGCTTTCCCAGAGCCACCTAAGTGTCTTGCTCCGCCCCGGCTGCCAAGACTCCCTGCACTGTCAGAGCCTGTCTGGTCCTTCACTCCGGTCCTGCCTGGCCGTTTGCTTGGGTTCTCGATTGGCTGGAGCCCCCCTCGTCTGTCCCTCCGGTTCCACCCTGGTCCTCTGCCAGGACCCCAAACCTGCCTGAGCCTCCCTGGTTCCTCTTTACGACTTGGTGGATGTTCCGCTAGCTCTGACTTGGCTCCCCTCCCTCCCCTCTTTGTCTCTGTTTATTTTTTAACTGCCTGTCTTGTTGTGTGTTGTTGTGTTTCGGTCTTGTCTTGTATTGTCATGTTCCTGTCTTGTTTTTTGATGTCCCTCGTTGGGGACGCCAGTTGGGTTCTGTCACTTCGGTCTAGTTCAGTTCTTGGTTTTGTGACAGCTCTGACACTCCTGGTTTTGTCTTGTCTTTGTGTGAGTGCGCGGTTTCGAGCGTGCTCGAGCCGTACACTCACTTGTCTACGTGCCTTGTTACACGTGCGGGGCATGGTGTTTGGATCCCGGCACGCACGTCGGTCTAGTTTGTTTTGGGTTCGGTGTCGGGATTCACGATTCAGACATCCATGCTCCGCGTGTTTGTTTTCTGTTATAAGCGCACAGGATGAGCTTCCACTCATTCTCGTGCGCTCTGTCTTGTCACGTGGGCGTGCGGTTTCGAGTTCGCTCGGACCATAGCCTACGCTCTTCTGTCTGCGTGTGTTGTTGTGTCCTGTGTAGCACGCGGTTCGTGTTTACATCTTGTCTTGCGCTGTGTAGCACACACAGCTTGTGTTTTTCACTAGCTGTTTGCTTTCATGTTGTCATGTTTTGTGTGAACACGTGGCTTATGAGTTCTCATCAGCTGTGTTCGACATCGGCTGCGGCTGGATGTAACCGATCGGCGAGAGTTCCCACGTGCAGGCGGGAAGGAGCTGCAAACGGAGATGTGAAGTCGGACAATTTTTGGTTCCCGTAGTGATGCTCGCGCTGTGTTTGAATACTTTACCACATCTGAGAACATTGGCAAGAAACTGAAAATAGAATATAAAAAAATATATAAAAATCTTAAAGAATATAAGATAAATTAAATCGTTAGAAAGAGTTTCTTTAAATTGAGGATGATTTCCAAAATTAAGCCTTTTTTATCTCAGAAAGATCTGGAAAAAAATAATTAATGCATTTATCACTTCCAGATTAGACTATTGCCAACTCGTTATATTATGGTGGCCAAAATAAAGTTTTAGATAGAGTACAGAGACCTTCCTACACTCAGTCAGTTTAAAAGCCATCTGAAAACATTTTTTTTTTATGATAGCGTCCGATCAAGATAAGTGTGAAGGGTGCTAGTGTCATTTATTTCCTTTTTATAATATATGTTGTTGAATGTTTTATGATGTTTATACTACCTATTTAGTTATGGATATACATTTTCTTTTACTTGTTTCTTCTCTGCTCACTGTTTTACTGCTTGTACAGCACTATGGTCAACTGTGTTGTTTTATTCAGTGCTTTATAAATAAATTTGAATTTGTGATACATTTGTCCACATGTCCAGCAGAGAACATTGACAAGAAAACAAGCAATACATAGAATACTTATATTTAATAATGAGATATAAGTACATTTACATGTATGTGATGAACTAAAAATAGAACATTTTAGTTGATATTCTGGATGATATGGTGAACCACTGATACAAAACGTGCTAAAAAACAAATAAATAAAAATAGCAAAACAAACAAAAAAAACATCCTGGAAGAGAATAAATGTGAAGATGGATTTTGATGTGAAATATGGATTTTGAAAAGATATACTGCATCGTGTCTCGTGAAATTACTCTTGCTGTTGTTGTTTTTTACAGATCATCTGTTTTTAATTCGACAGTAAGCTACTTTTACCTTTTGTAACATTGTTTCCCTGATGCAAATTACCATTATTTATTTATTTTATTTTGAACTTTACAGTGTGGCGACAAACTGGACTAATCTCAACTGCACTGCAGAACAGATCTTATATTTACTGTACAACAGATAGTAAAGAAAATTATGTCTTGCGTGATTGTACTGTTTTGATTTGTTGTTAGAATCTTATCAAGTCCCTACTGGTATTCCAGATGTGAAAGGTCAGTCTTAGTTTTGGGAATGTGTCTTATTTTGTTTATTATTACTGGTTCTCGAGCGGTTCCTCTGTGAGAATCTATTGAACCCATCATGAAAACTAGCGCTATTTTTGGAAAGCTGGTTTTCTGTTTTGGACACTAGAGAATTTATCCTGCATTAAATCTTCACATAGAATTTTTGGCAACCTTAACTTAGCTGTATAACGATGCCTTAAAAGGAATAAAACAAGCAGTGAATGGCAGTCAAAAGAGCACAGTGACGAAAGTTTCCGTGACAAGCTATAAATCAAACAGAGCAACAAAAGATCAGACATTATGACACAATTACACTGATGATGAAAGATTTCGAGAAGCAGGAGAGCTGAAAAATATGAGAAAATAAACAGACATTGGTGTAAAAAAAAGTAGGCCTACGTCTTATTTTGGGTTCAGTGAGTTATTGTTTCATTATATTTAATGTTTTAAGGCTTATAAGAGCCCTTAGGCATTTTAACAGGATTATGCATTATTATTTTATTTAGCCTAAAGTTGGCTACTTTTTAAATTTAGTAGGCTAGGCTATACTGACCTTCAGAAGATACAGATATTCACTGTTGGAATGGGCGCACGATCTCGTTAAAGTATTTCTCGTGCCATTTAGGCCTACGCCAAAATTAGTTTTTGCGTGCATAAGAGGGCGTGGGTATTACACGCCATAAACACGCCATGCGTGTCATATGCACGCGAAAACTGCGTTTCATATGCACGCAAAAACTATTTTTGGCGTATAAATGGCACGAGAAATAACATTCGTGACATTCATAGATACGCACTTTCATGAGATCGGGCTGGTTCAGATAAAATGCTGGGAAACTAACTGTCATACAAGGGCCTCATTAACAACTATCATAAATCATAAATACATAGCCTAGGCTATATCAGTTAATATCTAATATGTATCAGTTAATACGCATTGGTTAAATGCATCAGAGTATTCAGAGTAGTAAAACAAAAACAAGACATTTGTATACTATAAACGTACATTAGTTTACGGGATAAATCATTTTGTGGCACTACGTCATCACTGGGAGCAGGGACTCTCCCAAAATAGGCTATTACTTCCACTTATAGTGGAACAACGGGGTCGCCTTAAAGGAGATAAAAACAGAGCAACTCACCGAATCTGCATTCATCTATTAGGGGGAAAAAAGTGAAAATGAAGCGTGTCTTGACTCTGCTCTTGTTGTTGTGTTTCATTGTGCAAGGTAAGACATTTCTATATATTACAACAACTCATCATGTCAACGATTAATTAATTTCAGCTCTGGTCACTTTATAATATTCGACGAAATTTGTTTATTATTTGTATTTTGGTCGACTTGCTTCAGACGATACAAATGAACGGCGACCTTGATAGTGATTGATATTAAAACCTTTCATCTAAAAGCTGTTAAACTGATCAAATGTAAATACAATGCGAGTCGCTTTGGATAAATGCTTCTGCAAAATGAATACAAATGTACATGAAAGTAGACTTGTTATTTATTCGGGAAATTCAAACTGCTATAGACGGTTTCAACGGCAACAACATAAACAAACATTACTGCGCATGCGCGATTTTATGGCCCAAACTTAACTTCCGGTAGAATCAATAACAACACAACAAGAGTTCATCTGTAGAAACAAGCTAGCAATTATGTCTAGCCAGTATTATTTGGGACTACCAAGAGAAGAAAAGAGCCGTTACTTGGCCAAACTTAAATGTGATAACGTTACACTACCAGACCCGTTCAACCAAATTTTGAGGCAAACATTTTTTTCTACAAACCTGTCTGATTTACCGGAGGTCAGTCAGGTAAATATCTTTGAATACTTGGTCGAGAAGGAATGTGTGTACACAAGGGAAGCGTTCAAGGCATATCGCAGCTTGGATGCCTATAACTATTTTCATTCCGGAAAAGTTAAAAAAATTCTAACACACACGGATGGAAATACCTGTGTCGTTTACGGGGAAATCGAGGCGGGTCAGACGCTTTCAAAGAGCTACTCCGCCTGGATCATTGCGATGAAGTCCGGGGAAATCCAGAGTGGACATTGCACCTGCATGGCAGGGTAAGTATGGCTGGCTAGCTAACGTTACATTTTACAAACGCATTTAGATACACCTTTTCAATACTTGCATTTATCCCGTTGATAAAATGTCTATCTGGATCTATGCAGCAATGGAGAGGTGTGTAGCCATGTGGGTACGATTTTGGTTGCTGCGGAGCAGTGTGTTCAGGACGGACTCCAGAGTGGCCCATCTATCACTTCAAAACCAAGTGTTTGGTCACGGGTGACTAAAAAGGGGAGCATTTTAACATTTATTATATTTTATATTTAATAATTATATCCTAGTCTTTTCAAATATCAGTGTACAATTGGTGGTATTTTGTACAACACTACATATACCAATGTTCCTTAATTATTTTTATTATCATGTATATTTATGTATAATGTACATTTTAAATATCCTTTCAGGCTGATCCACAACCAGTAGCTCAGTGTGATTTCCTGAAACCTGGCAAGAAGATCAAGCTACAATCTCCCCTCTGCTTCCCCCCCACTAAATCCAGATGGGTCACCAAAAAAGCTTTTTAAAGCCCTGAAAGTAAGTTATAGTTCATATATCTCTAACAAATCAACTAGTCTAATGTAAAAGATTCAGTACTATATATATATGGCAGTGTAGGTAAGGTCTTTTCATCATTTACAGTTGAAACTTGAAAAATTTGAATATTGTGCACAAGTGCATGTATTTCAGTAATTCAAATTAAAAGGTGAAATTATATAACTATATACATATGTATGATTATACTTTTCAGAAGGCTAACATTTCTGTATTTAAAATCCTTTAAAAAAAAAATTTTTCGTGTAATATTCTAATTTTCTGAGATTTTGAATGTGGGGTTTTCATAAGCTGTAAGCCACAATCATCAAAATTATAACTTTTGCACAATATTCTAATTTTTCAAGTTTCACCTGTATTTTAGGAAGTTGTGCCAGGCTGTGCTCTCTTTTCTGTCATGTGTGACAGCAGTGAGACAGACACAGCCTCTGAGTCAGGTAGTCAGGATTTCACCAGCAGTCAGGGAGAGCAGGATGTTCAGGGAGAGGAACTCAACGTGTTCAGCCGCTTAGCTCAGCCCCACAGTGAGCATGGTAGTGCTCTGAGCTGTCCAAAGTGCACAACATTTTATGATGCCTTCATTAAACTGAACCCAGATCAAGTGGTGGAACTAGAGAGAAACACTAGAAAACAGAGCATAGAACCACTCTGGCATGATGCACGCAAGCTACGCATAACAGCAAGCACAGCCAGCAAGGTGCCTCAGCGTGAGACAACTGACCCGGCTAAGTTTCTCACTGAACACCTCTTCCCAAAGTTCCAGGGGAGTGTGGCCACAAGGTATGGGAAGGAAAGCGAGGGACTTGCTAAGGAGCAGATTAGGGAGAGGGGCTGCATAGTGATGGACAAAGGGTTGGTGGTGTGTGCAGGAGACCCATGGCTGGCAGCAAGCCCTGATGGTATCATTGATGACAAGCTGCTTGAGGTAAAATGCCCTATCACACTCAGTGCATGCACATCCCTTAATGATGCACTCACTGCCACAAACCAAGACATCAGAGTGGAGGGCGGGCAGTACATTGTCAACCCAAAAGGCCCCAGAGGTTACTACAGGCAGATACAGTTAGGGATGCACTGTCTCGGGCTGAAAACATCCTGTCTTGTTATTTGGACCCCAGTACAGCACCTGGAACTTGATGTGCCTTATGACAATGGTTTTGTCTCCACATATATGCATAAGCTACGTAGCTTTTACTTTAAACACATGCTGCCAAAAGTTGTGGATGCATTTGTAGAGGGAAGACTGCAGTTGAGTGACAGCTACATGAAAATTGTCTCAAACGCAGCTTAATAGTGCTGATCTGAAATCAGTTTTACAAGAGAAATTGTTCTTATTTTTAAAGCATAGGTTGTTCTTGCCTTTCTGATCACCAAGCTTTTTCACTTTTTACAGCAAATACATTAAAAACGGAAATCGTAGTCTACAGTACTTTATTCATCAGTCAATAAATCAGTTAATCAATAGTTGTTGGTGTTCATTACTGAACATATCATTTCATTTTATAATTACAATCCATGTGAAACGTCTCGGTTACGTATGTAACCCTCGTTCCCTGAGTACAGGGAACGGAGACGTGTCGTCGGGGGAGTTCCCTGACGAATTGGGATCACGCTAGGGAGCCAATTGCCTTCGAGAGAAATAAAACGAGCCAATGGACATTGGCATGCAAGATTTGCATTCCGCGACCCGCCCGTCAGCGTGGGTATAAAGCGCGGAAGTAAACATTGCGTCATTGCTTTTCGCTGAGGAGCCGAACAGTGTCCAGTCCTCGGCGAAGGTACAGCAACATGGCGAGGGGACGACACGTCTCCGTTCCCTGTACTCAGGGAACGAGGGTTACATACGTAACCGAGACGTTCCCTTTCGTCCTGGGGAACTCCGACATGTCGTCGGGGGAGTTCCCTGACGAATTGGGATCCCTAATAAAACGCCATGGTGCTGGCCCCTTCCAGCGCCCAGCTAAGCTACCCTGCAGCAGTTTCTTGCAATAAGTTGCGGGAGCTAGCTAGGAATCACACTGCTGTTCCACAAGACCCGCTCAGTGGATATTGGATAACACTGGGAAAACGTGCCCTAACCAAAAAAGGGAAAGGGAACGCTGCGGAAGCCCCAGCCTGCCTGAGGAAGGCCTGGAATACACATATGTACTACCCAGTGGGATAGTGAAACATATGGCAGTCCCTGAGGTGGTCCCATCCTAGGAAGTGGGAGCGAACTCAACAGGGACGACAGAAAGAGTCTGCCAAGGGGAAGACACGGCTGAACTGCACGTGGCATGATGGGTCACAGTAGAGACCACACTAGAGAACACCCAGTCTACTAGCAACTCGATTAGAGGTAGCAGACCTGGCGCTGGCGGTCCGCTACGCCAGGCACCGGAGGGGTGATGGAGGAACTCACGAGGCTCACCACGTTGGCGCCAACGGAGCAAAAAACGCACGTACCTGGCCGAAGCGCAGGGTGGCGTAACAAGCCGACACAACCTATTCCCTCGCACCACTGGCCGTAGCGAGTACTCGGGAGGAAACAGGTTCCACACGCAGGCTATAAAACCTAGCGAACGTGTTCGGTGTCGCCAGCCCGCAGCTCTACAGATGTCTGTCAGCGAGGCGCCTTGAGCCAAAGCCCAGGAAGCGGCAACACCTCTAGTGGAGTGAGCGCGCAACCTGGGAGGACAAGGCTCACCCAGAGACTCATACGCCCGGGTGATGGCATCCACTAACCAGTGAGCCAACCTCTGCTTGGAGACAGCCTTCCCCTTCTGCTGGCCTCCATAACAACAAAGAGCTGATCTGAGGTCCTAAAGCTTTGCGTTCTGTCAACATAAACCCGCAGGGCGCGGACGGGACAGAGAAAAGCTAGGGCTGGGTCTGCCTCCTCCTGGGGCAGCGCTTGCAGGTTCACTACCTGATCCGCGAAGGGCGTGGTAGGAACCTTGGGCACATATCCAAGCCGGGGTCTCAATACAACGTGAGAAAGGCCCGGCCCCGAACTCTAGGCACGATCGTCGACCGAAAAAGCTTGCAGATCCCCGACCCTCTTGAAAGAGGCCAATGCCAACAGGAGCGCTGTCTTATTGGACAGGATATTAAGCTCCACTGTTGACAAAGGCTCAAAGGGAGGACTTTGAAGAGCTCTGAGCACCAGAGCTAGGTCCCAAGAGGGTACAGGGTGCGAAACACGAGGTGGATTTAACCTTCTAGCACCCTTAAGGAATCTGATGATCAGGTCGTGCTTCCCCAAAGATTTACCCTCTACTGCATCGTGATGTGCGGCTATTGCAGCAACATACACTTTGAGGGTGGAGGGAGACAGCCTTCGCTCCACCCATCTTGCAGGAAGGAAAGCACGACTCCAATCGAGCAAGTTCGGGGGTCCTCCTGACGGGAGGAACACCAAGCGACGAATAGGTTCCACTTCAACGCATAGAGGCGCCTCGTAGAGGGGGCTCTAGCGGAAGTGATGGTGTCTACCACTGCCTGTGGTAGACCACCTAGAACCTCCGCGTCCCGTCCAGGGACCAGACATGGAGTTTCCAGAGGTCTGGACGCGGGTGCCATAGAGTGCCCCGTCTCTGAGAGAGGAGGTCCTTCCTCAGAGGAATCGGCCAAGGGGGGGCTGTCGCGAGGAGCATGAGTTCCGTGAACCAAGTCCTGGTGGGCCAATACGGCGCCACTAGAAGGACCTGCTCCTCGTCCTCCCTGACCTTGCACAGAGTCTGTGCAAGAAGGCTCACTGGGGGAAACGCATACTTGCGCAGGTCCCGGGGCCAGCTGAGTGCCAGGGCGTCCGTACCGAGGGTCCCCTCGGTCAGGGAGTAGAACCACTGGCAATGGGTCGTGTCTGGAGAGGCAAACAGGTCTACCTGTGCGGCTCCGAAGACATTCCAAATCAGCTGGACCACCTGGGGATGGAGTCGCCATTCTCCTGGCAGGGGAGGCTGCCGTGAAAGCTCGTCTGCCACACGGTTGAGCGCCCCTGGAACATGAACGGCACGAAGCGACCTCAGATGCTTCTGACTCCATAGGAGAGGTGGGAGGCGAGTCGCGACATACGACGGGAGCGTAGACCACCTTGATGGTTGATGTACGCAACGGTCGCAGTGCTGTCCGTACGGACCAGTACGTGCTTGTGTCTGAGAAACCCCTTGAGGCGACACAAAGCTAGGCGTACTGCTTGCAACTCTAGGCAGTTGATATGCCAATGCAGCTGGGGCCCCGTCCACAGACCCGAGACTGCATGCCCTTTGTACGTGGCACCCCACCCCATGGCAGAAGCATCTGTGAAAACCACAGCATGCCTGGACACCTGGACTAAGGGCACTCCGGCCCGTAGAAACGCAGGGTCTAACCATGGGGAGAAGGTTCGGCGGCAGTGCGGGGTGACTTTGACCCGGAACGTGCCGCTCCGCCACGCCCACCTCGGGACTCGATCGTGAAGCCAGCGCTGAAGCGGTCTCATATGTAACAGGCCGAGCGGCGTTACTGCGGCTGCGGCTGCCATATGCCCAGGAGCCTCTGAAATTGTTTCAGTGGAACCGCTGTCCTGCCTCGAAAGGAACTGAGGCAGGTGAGCACTGACTGGACGCGCTCCTCCGTGAGGCGCGCAGTCCGAGTGACCGAGTCCAGCTCCATACCGAGATAAGAGATCCTCTGCACGGGGCAGAGTTTGCTCTTGTCCCAGTTGACCTGAAGCCCCAACCGGCTGAGGTGCTGAAGCACCATGTCCCTGTGATCGCACAACACATCTCGCGAGTGAGCTAGAATGAGCCCAGTCGTCGAGGTAGTTGAGGATGCGAACGCCTTGCTCTCTCATGGGAACAATGGCCGCCTCCGCGACTTTCGTGAAGACACGGGGCGACAGGGCCAGCCCGAAGGGTAGGACTTTGTACTGATACGCTCGACCCTCGAAAGCAAACCGTAGAAACGGTCTGTGACGAGGGAAGAATCGAGACGTGAAAGTACGCGTCCTTCAGGTCGATCGCTGCAAACCAATCCTGGGGACGGATGCATTCGAAAATGCGCTTCTGCGTAAGCATTTTGAACGGGAGTTTGTGCAGGGCCCGATTCAAAACTCGCAGGTCCAGGATTGGCCGTAACCCCCCGCTTTTCTTGGGTACAATGAAGTAGGGGCTGTAAAACCCGGACCTCATCTCGGCAGGAGGGACCGGCTCGATCGCGCCCTTCGCCAGCAGGGCGTCGATCTCTTTCCGCAAGACAGGGGCATCCACTGACCGCACACGGGTGAAGTGGACGCCCCTGAACTTGGGAGGCCGGCGTGCAAACTGAATTGCATAGCCGAGCCGAATGGTGCGGATGAGCCAACGGGACGGACCCGAAAGCGCTAGCCAGGCTCTCAGATACAGTCCCAACCGGCCCACCCGCACCACCGGCGTACCCGCGGAGGGGGCAGCGAGGTGGGAGACAGGGACCTGGCTCTGGTGGCGTGTGTAGCGACCGAGAGCGGGGTCTGGTGACGAACTTGACACCAACCTGCTTCCACCGGGGGGCAGACGGCAGAGAAGGCCCGTGGGCATTCTGCTGCGGGCTGCCCGATGGCGAGAGGAGGGGGAGAGACGAGGAGCAAGGCCCTGACTCCTTGGGTCCTGGTCTCTGCGCCTCGGGCCCAGCCCGCAGACAGGAGCGACGCAACTGGGGCTGCGTCACTGCTATCCGGGAACTGGGGAGAGGGGAGCGGGAGGGGCGCCGTTCGGAGGCGGCGTGCACTACCACTGCGACCCCCTCGGACGGGGGAGACTGTGTGCCCAGCAGTCTCGGCCGTGGATGACCTGAAAGAGGAGATAGAAATTGCTCTTTTATTGAAAATTTGGGTACCGCTGACCGAGTGGTCAGCGGCGGAACAGAAACAAACAGAAAATTCTCCACCCGGCCCTCCCCCGGGGGAAGGAGGTGTGCAGAGGCACCCTCCCGAAGAGCAAAATCCAGGTCCTCCTCCAGGTCGCCCGTCTCAGGAACGCTTTCCACCCTCTTTTTGCGGGAAGAGGCCGACGGCGTCTGAGCGGGTTGGGGCGCCTTCTTACGACCAGACCTCCGGCCTGCAGGTTTCGACTGCTGCCCTGCAGGAGGAGCGGTCGCAGGAGGGCGCCCTCGGCGACGAGCAGCCGGAGGCTCTACGGCCACAGGAGACGGACCAGCAGCAGTCCGCTTCCTGTGCAGGACGTGCCGTATCGCCTCTGACTGCTTCTGGGCGGTAGAGAACTCTTGGGCGAAGCTCTCCACCGCGTCGCCGAAGAGGCCCCCTTGGGAAATGGGGAAGTTGAGAAGTTTGTTCTTCTCCGCTTCCCGCAAATCCGCAAGGGTGAGCCAAAGGTGGCGTTCCTGGACCACCAAAGTGGACATCGCCCGACCCAAGGAACGTGAGGTGACTTTCGTCGCCCGGAGGGCGAAGTCCGTCGCCTCACGCAGCTCCTGCAGCAATCTTGGGTCGGGACCACCCGCCTGCAAGTCATGGAGTGCCTTGGCCTGGTGGACCTGCAGCAGCGCCATGGCATGCAGGGCGGAGGCGGCGTCTCCACACGCCGTGTAGGCATCCCTGGTCAGACCAGAGGAGAACCTACAGGCGCGGGAGGGGAGTGAAGGGGCACCCCGCCAAGTGGAAGCGGTCTTAGGACACAGCTGCATCGCAACCGACCCGCTCCACTGGGGGGATTCCCTCGTACCCGTGCGCCGCTCCGCCATCAAGGGTGGTGAGGAAGGAGGAGTGAGGTTGTCTACGTCTGGTCGCCAGAGGGGCCAGCCAAGACTTCCTCAGCTCCTCATGCACTTCAGGGAAGAATGGTACTGGAGCGGGCCGCGGGGGCAACAGTTCGGCCCGCTCCGAGACACCAATCATCCAGCCGCGAAGGTTCGGGACCCGGTGGAGGGTTCCAGACGAGCCCGACATTCGCAGCCGCCCTTTCGAGCATAGTGGCCATCTCTGGATCCGGCTCAGCCGAAGCCACCACACCCGAAGGGGGTAGTCCCGCTGAGTCATCACCAGAAGATGACCCCTCTTCCTCCGATGCCGCGATCGACATCTGATCCTCAGGCGGTGCCCCGAAGGAAACAACCGGGACCGCACGAGACGGCCCCGGAAGCTCCGCCGGGGCAACCCAATGGCAACGAGCTAGTAGAGGAGTGAGAAGCCCGTGAGGATCTTTCACCAGACGGGACGTTCTGCACTGTGATCCTCATACGCTCACCAACAGGAATCGCCGCAGTAGCCGCCTGCCGAACTGAACCGGCAGACGAACTAGAGCAGGGATTCACTGAAGGGACTCCCCCATATTTCAGGGTTCGTAGTCTCGAACGCAGCATCGCCAGAGTCATGTTCCCGCAATGAGAACATGACTCATTCATAAACGCTGCCTCAGCGTGCATTAAGCCCATACACGAGAGGCAGTGTTTATGACCATCTTCCTGAGGGAGAAGCCGACCGCATCCAGAAACGCGACGGGTGAGTCGACATCCTGAAAAGGACGCGAAACCCCCGTGACACTCTTTTAGAAGAGAGAGAGTGCTCTCCAACACGTGCCGAAGCACCGAGGGACCAACCGCGGCAGACACAGCAGGGAAACTGCAAGCCTGCTGTGCTGCACTCACACTACCAGCCGTGAAAACGGCTCTTTTTTATACAAAAAAAGACGTCAGCAGCAGGCAGGAACGCGGCGATCGCTGAAGCGCCGTCACACCGACACAAGAGAGACCCTCTTCTTCCAAAGACGTTTGTTTTTGTTAGAAAACAACACAATAACTCTCCTCGAAGAACAGCGGCACAAAGACACACTGGACGGCTCCGAAGCAAAAAGCAATGACGCAATGTTTACTTCCGCGCTTTATACCCACGCTGACGGGCGGGTCGCGGAATGCAAATCTTGCATGCCAATGTCCATTGGCTCGTTTTATTTCTCTCGAAGGCAATTGGCTCCCTAGCGTGATCCCAATTCGTCAGGGAACTCCCCCGACGACACGTCGGAGTTCCCAGGACGAAAGGGAACATTGTGATACAAGTGCAACACTACAAATATCAATGCATGTGTTTGGTATTTTAATATATTTAATAATAATAAAAAGTAATCCCGTAGGTAAAAGTATAAAATTAAAGGGATAGTTCACCCAAAAATGAAAATTCTGACATTAATTTCTCTCCTCATTTCGTTCCAACCCTGTAGGTAGGGATGTCCAGATCCGATCACGTGATCGGAAATCGGGCCCGATCACGTGGTTTCAGACTCGATCGGAATCGGACGTTACCTCCCGATCAGGACTCAGATATATATGTATATATATTCTCATTCTTTTTTAACACATCTATAGTTATGCGGTGGCACAGAGTTAGACCCTTTTGACTCCACACAGAAACAGCAACGCGTGTGGCAAGACATCACTTTGTTGACATCACCAAAAGTGAAGAATTTATGTTATTTATTACTTGATTGTTCAAGCTACCTCACAGAAGTGTTCAACAGAGTTGTTGAATGTTAAAATAAGGTGAATTAAATAAAAAATAAGGAACATCCTGGATCTGTTTTTTCGCTCTTCTTTTTTTTAATGTATTATAGAAGTATCGGATCGGGACTCTGTATCGGTAGATACTCAAAATCAAATGACTCGGACTCGGATTCGAGGGGCAAAAAAACCTGATCGGGACATCCCTACCTGTAAGACCTTCGATCATCTTCAGATCACAAATGAAGATATTTTTGATGAAATCCGAGAGCTTTCTGTCCCTCCATTGACAGCTAAGTAATTAAAAATAGCTTAATTTGTGTTCCGAAGATGAACAAAGGTCTTGCAGGTTTGGAACGACATGAGGGTTTTTAGGTGAACTATCCCTTTAAGTTGTGGTTAAGTCCTGCTTTATTTTGGTACAAGTGGTTTCCCCAGATTTGAAAGTGCTGCACAAACAATTAATATTTTATCTATTGTGCAAAGACTGTTATCATTTCTCCGTTTGACCATACTGACTGGCAGGGTGTTCCGCAGAATTCTGAATGTCTTCAGTTTTCCTATGGCCCTTTCCACGTGGATTCTCACTCGGGACATTTTTCTAGAGTGTGTCACCTCTAATCCTGTCAATTGTTTTCTTCCCTTTGTAGATGCTGGTACAAGAAGACGAACACATTTGGTGGCAAAATATTCAGGAAAATTGAAGCCTCGATCAGCCATTACATGGTCTCCTTGTTCAAGAAGGTCAATCAACCCTGAATTTTTTGTTATGACCTTGTCACTAGCACGACCACCCCAGACTTTTGATAAAAATGTAATAGCTCCTGTTGGACTAATACCAACAAGGAACTTCACAGTATTATGTGATTTGTAGTGGGAGTATGTGACTGCCCGTGTTTGTAAACTAGTTGGCCTCTCAATGAATACTTCAGTACAATCTATTATACATCTAACTTGTTGGAAACCTGTAGTCTTGAAGAGGGTGGGGAGATTTCTTCTGATATCTTTCCTGGATGGCCACCGGGACAAGGCATTGTAACTCTTTAGCCATTACATCGAGCCATTATGAAAGATGTTTGAGACAGTTCCACAACTCACTCTGAAGCGAAAAAGCGAGGTCTTGATGAGTTAAGCCTAGACGAAGCTTCATCAGGACACAAGAAACTGCTCGGGAAGGGTAAGTATGGTTGATGATGCGTTCCATGTTGTTGTCAGGTAAGTGAGGAGGGTAAAAAACACAGAAGCAGATGGTAGACCAGTGTAAAAATGAGTGTGCTTGTCATCATTTAAAATAAAATCGGACAGACTGCCAAACATACGATCTTGTAGTTGTTTTTCTTGAGATTCCAGTTTCTTCTCCAGTGAAGCCATTTTTCTTTTTAATTCAATGTTTTCATTTTGTAGCTGGTCAATGTCTGCCATTGACAGATCTGTACCCACAGCAGTGCATCCTTCTTCAGGGTCAGCATGGGTGACCTCTAAGGAAGGTGAATCAATATACTCAACCACAGATGGTCTCATCTGTCTCCTCTGGTATCGCTCCAACTTCTGTGAACCATCAATGGTGTTTTTATGAGCGAAAAGTGATGGAACATAATCTGGATGGCATGGGTCCACTGATGGCGCACCTAAAATAAAGACAGAAAGAGTTTGTGTTGACAGTATTGCACCTTGCTAAGCATCATACATACATGCTTTGCATAATCCATTAACTTTTCTGGTTTCATGTGCATTTCTATGATATGATTAACTTAGAAAAAAATATTAGTAGCCTACTAGTACAATGAAATTAGGTCAAAGGCAAATTTATTTCACAATGCACATTGTTTTAAGCAGCTTTACAGATATAAAATATATCAGTGAAAATTTAGTAAAAATCCATATTTAGTAACGTTACTTCATTTAAAGCTTCATTAGAAGAGCTTTATTCAGCATTATTGTATGTGTTATGTCCCCAGGGAACAAGCCAAAGGCATATTTAAATAATGTAGGTTATTTGTATAGCTTTGATGAAAAAAACATTGTGGCTCTTATGTTGATAGATATCAGGTATCATAACGCTAGTTTAAATCATAGCTAAAGCGTTTCAACTACAACATTGAGCTAACGTTACTGTGTCAAATTAATGTATACAATGTTAGCTACGTGTGTAGTAATCAATTTAGTGAATACATAACTATTGCAGGCTTGTTACTGGTCAGCTAGCTATTATCTGTTGCTCATCATGAGTTTGTTACCTGTAACGAAGTGAGTGCTACAGATCCTTGAATTCTTGCCTGGCTGCCAAGCCTCCCTTCGCACAGCGGTGATCCCATGCTCGCCGTCTCCCTTCGTTTTTAGGAAACCGAAACATTTTATTTTCGACAAGGTATTTGTTCCAGAGGTCAGGTTGCATCCCACAGCACAACAACCTGAGCCCAACTTCAGTCTACTCATCATCCTAATTTTAACTGCGTTTGTAGTCGGCGCCATATAGACAAAGAGTAGGTACTTAAGTTCTATAACGTTACTCTTTGATAGATAAACAAACACAAACGGAAGTTTACTTCGGGCCAACGCGTAACCCTGGCAACGCGCGTGCGTCCGATGAAACCGTCTATAGGCCTAGCACTAAAAATAAAAATATTTTGTAGAAAAAGTAAAGGTGGAAAATAGCACAACTTTCTGGAATATTATTATGTGGAAAGGGTCATATGATGATCATCCACGAGAATCATGTAGCCTATGTTTGTTTGATGAATCCAGGACATATTTCTCTACTCATAATCTGTATGATCTGTAGACAAACATTTGCGAACCCTTTTCTGTATATTTGATATTTATTTCACATTTTAAAATAAACTGTTTATTTCTTCTCCAGGTTTTCTCTGTTTTAACACAGTTGGAGTGCCAGTGTTTGTGAAAGAGGGAGATTCAGTCACTCTAAACACTGATATTGAAACAGACCTACAAGAAGAGATTATAAGACGTCCTGTAGAGGTGACATGGATATTTGATTACATTCGCATAGCTCTAATCAGTGGATATCTCAGACATATCTGTACAGATGTTCAGTGTAATAAAGGCACTGAGAGATTCAGAGACAGACTGAAGCTGGATCATCAGACTGGATCTCTGACCATCATGGACACCAGAAGCACAGACTCTGGACTTTATAAAGTGATCTTCAGCGACAGCTTCAGTGAAAAGATCTTCATTGTTGCTGTTCATGGTGAGTCATGATGTTTTAAAGAAAGTCTTATCAAGTCAAGTCACCTTTATTTATATAGCGCTTTTTACAATACAGATTGTATCAAAGCAGCTTCACAGTGATAACATGAAAATAATACAACAAAGTTTGTTTCTAGAATAAAATAGCATCATTGTCCACCTTAAGTAAGGCAGATCAATATTGTTGAATATTAATTTAAATGTCCCAAATTAAGCAAGCCAAAAGCCAAGGCAATTTGGCTTGCTTAGTTCTTGTACATGTAAATGTCACAGTGTCTGGTTTATGTTCCTTGGGTCACCACTAGATGTCCTCCTTCCCCACGGTGTCCATCACACTATTGAACTACATTTCCCACGATCCTTGTCTTCTCATTACACTCAGCTGTCCCTTGTCACTAATCATTGCACTTAGCCTATTCCCCATTAGCATTGTCATTTCCCTGTGTATATAACCCTGTCTGTTTTAGTATGTGTCACGGAGTCCTTGTTAATGTCCCCACACTTCCGTTCTTGTTGCTGCCTATTTCTTGTTTTGTCTTTGTATATGGATTGCTTATATGGTTTTGACCCCTGCCTGGACTGGTTGTGAGTACGGATTTACCCTTTAATAATACTGCTAGTGGATTCTCTCTCTCCTGTGTGTGTTCCGTGACAGTAAATCACGTCATTAATGTGTTTAGTGATATTTGTGTAGCGACATTTTATATTCATTCACGTACTATAAACTAATAACATACAGTAAGCAACTAATAAGAACAGCCAAAGTTATTGGTTTTGTAACTGACTGACACTGTCAGTATGTTATTGTTCTGTGAATTTAAACCATTTTTCCCAAGTGTTTTTTTTTAATATATTTTTTTATATTGATTAGTTTTTCCACTGTAAAAAGTACTTCTGTTATCCCACAGCATTGTTTACAGTTTGGAGTAACATCTTCTAATCCAGTCTCAAGTTATGGTCTTCTTGCAGGCCACAATAAATAGATTTCAAGGTGTCACACCGCATGGACTTTGTTTGTGTTTTCCCGCCCCTTGACAGTTGTCATAGTTCTTCATTTGATTTCAACATTAATGTTCATGTGTGTGTGGAGTCCACAACTCTGCCTACGACCTCGGCGGTAGGGTTGGGTATCGTTTGAATTTTAAAGGGGTCATGACATGAGAAACCAAATTTGCCTTGATCTTTTGGTATATAAGAGGTCTTTGTACCATTAAAACGTCCTGCAAGTTTCATAGCTTAAGACGTCCTCCCCATTATAAACGAATCATTTATTTAATCAAGCTCTAAATACAGCTCGTTCTGGATCCATGGTAAGAAGTGACGTCACGGTACGAAGTGACGTACCAGCGTTTGCATATGACCGCCTCCGGCACAAGACAGCTACGCTTTAAGCGCAAGACAACTACGCTCATTTCGTATCGTTGTCGCGCCCGCGCGCCGCGCGCCCATAGACAGTATATAAGAGCGCGCGCCTCACAAGTGTTCAGTCGACGGACAGCGAGTGGGTCTGTGTACAGGGAGATTACGACGCCGCAGATGTGCTGTCCTGGCTGTGGACAACAACATCTTTGAATACACTGCGAAAGATCCAGTCGTCAGGGAAAAATGATGCACTTTATTTTTTGCGACGTCTCAGTCACAGCAGTGTTAGTTTAAGCGTTTGTTCTATACATTTTAAGGATGACTGTTTTGAGCTTTGCCAGAAAACTGTTGCTCAAAGATAAGTCCGTGCCGTCTATTCTGGGCTCACAACGACGACGCAAACTGTAAGTAATGTATTTAAAACTTTAAACTACTTTTTAAATACGCTGAAAGATCCAGTCGTCAGGGAAAAATGGATGCACTTTATTTTTTGCGGACGTCCCAGTCACGGCAGTGTTCTGTACATTTAAGGATGACTGTTTTGAGGAAAAAATCCCAATATGATGCTTGGCTTTGCCAGAAAACGGTTGCTCAAAGATAAGTCCGGCCGACTATGGGCTCAATAACGACGACGCAAACTTACTTTTTACCATGGCTAATATAAACACATTTGTATAAGAGAATCTGATAATATGTCGCCTTTCTAGTAGGCCTACATGTGATAGAAAATTAAAAATGTTGCCTTTATCAATGCTGCATCTTCAAAGATGGCCTGTCTGTGCATGCATTTTTGTCCGTGGTACACCCTATCATTTAATTGGAATTAGTTAATAATGTTAAACTGTTAGCAAATGAAGCTATAGGATAATTATGCAACAATAATCCGTTTTCAAGTGTCTCGGGTTAATTTTTTTTTATTAATTCAAAATAGTTTCACTTTCCATGTGGACACGAGCTGATCCAGTCTCGTTGTTGTGGTGATGCTTCTTTTCCTCTGATTCCGGCTCAAACATAATAAGGTTTTATCATTGCAAGAGCCATCGCTTCGCATGCATCACCCGCTACTAAACAGTTACGCCGAATCCGCAAATGTTCTGGCTGGGGGCGTAATAATTGATGCATAGGCACTGACGTTAGCCAATCATAACAGTGGGCGTTACACTGAACTCTTAAAGGGGAACACCCCAAAACAGACTGTTTGAACCAGAGGATGAGAAACAGGGTGGGAAAAGGTCATAAATCACTACATTTTAAAAGTTTTTGTAAAAAAACTATAGTAATACTATAATTACACCTAAGGGAACATAATAATAAAATAAAAAAACCCATGTCATGACCCCTTTAACAATTCCAATTCCGATTCCAATTTCGCTTATCGGTTCCTAATTTAGATTCCAATAAGGAAGAATAAAATATAAAAAATAGATATCAGTCACATTTATTCTTATTGCAAAACATTTAATTGTAGCAGAATATCATGAACAAAATCAACAGGCTAGAACACATGCAAAGGCTACCACAGAAAAACAACTAGCCTAACTAATGTAAAGTAAACACTAAAAGTAATGCAAAAGAACAATTAAAAAATAAGCAATGGCAACAACTGAACAATGATACCATTGAAATAAATGTTTTAAAGGGTGGTAAAGTATGATTTCACTTTTCTAACTTTAGTTAGTGTGTAATAAGCGCACATACCTGTATTTACTTCCTGTTTTCGGGTTGAAATCCACAGTAGTCGATTGTCGCATTCACGCGCGTGATCATAGGTAACTAAGCAACAGTGGACACTCAGACTGTCAGCCGAAGACGGTGCTGTGTGGTGTTTGAGAATATCAGCTCTGATGGATATTTGTAAAAAAAAAAAATCATCTTAGGTACCTATGATCACGCGCGTAAACTCGACAGTCGACTACTGTGGACTTCGACTGAAAAAAAGGAAGTAAATACAGGTATGTGCGCTTGTTGATTAACATAATTTTTATTAATATCTTTCACATCTACTGCAGTCAGATTCACCGTGTTCACTCTGAAGGAATCACTCAACATGGCTGGACACTTGTAATGACACATCAAGATGTTAAGAGGAAAAAGCAGGTTTAAAACTTGCCCCATTCAAGTCAATAGGGTGCAAATTTTAAAAAGAGGATAACACGGTGTAGGCCAACACCGATTTTTTTTCGTTGTTCTCTGTATTGACAGCACTCCCAAATTTACTAAAATTTAGCTCTCCTTTAACATCATTGATGTGTCATTACAAGTGCCCAGCCATGTTGAGTGATTCCTTCAGAGTGAACACGGTGAATCTGACTGCAGTAGATGTGAAATATATTAATAAAAATGATGTTAATTCAACTAGCGCACATACCTGTATTTACTTCCTGTTTTCGGTCGAAGTCCACAGTAGTCGACTGTCGAGTTCAAGCGCTGATCGTCGGTCTCGCAGCTCGGCCTGCCTCCCCAGCAGATCACGGATCTGCTTCTCCACGGACTCCAGCCTCCAGCCGCACCGAATGCAGCTCAAACGTGTCCTCACCTGCACTCAGAGGTAGACACACATCCGATATTCGCCATTATAACGATGAACAATAAATTAGCAGTGATACTACCAATATCACTACTAATTTAGGACTGAAATCATGGATAGAACCCGTATCCTTCAGTGATACGAGTGTAAATAAGACGAAGAATATATAGGCGAGACCACTGCGCGCAATGCTAGCGTGCTAACGTTAAAGATAGTAACGGAAGTTCGGAAAGTTGATATAACTAGTGATATCAAGCAATCCGATTGTTTTTTATAAGAGTAGTATCGGAGATATGTTCACACGCTGGAAAAATGGAAATGCTTGTTTAAAAATGAGTGTTAAGAAGAAAATCAAGGATTTTATGAATCAAATCGACCGGAGCTCCAAACACAAACAACGCGCTCAGTCGCGACGCATGCGTAGATGCACATCAGCAACATAAATTCATCAACTAACCTTTCAGAGACGTCCTGTTGCATTCTACATGTTGTCACTTCTTCTTGAGTCTCTCCATCTTGTCTGACTTCGTTTTAAACATAAAGGCAGAACAGTTTCTGTCATTTTAGTGTGTGTCTGCGTGAGGTAATCGCAGCTGCTAACACACTGAGCTCTTGAAACCCCGCCCTCTGCAGCAGCTCATTTGCATTTGAAGGGCCAGACACAAAACGGTGCGTTTTTGCAAACCCTCAGAAAGTGAAAACTTTAACATTCTATATAAAATATCTGTGGGGTATTTTGTGCTAAAACTTCACACACACACTGGGGACATCAGATATTTATTTTACTTCTTGTGAAAATGTCATTTTACCACCCCTTTAAGAAGCACCGGAAACAGTTGAATGGTTTACGATTACATTAAAATCAGCTTTTCTGTGCGGACGTTTTGGCGTCATCTGGCGCTTGAATGGTTTAAAATCACATTTTCTTTGAGCGCGTTTTGGATGCGTGTGCCGCACCTGCACACATCTTCTCGTGCTTGAATTGTTAAAAGTCCTATTGAAATGCTCACAAAGGAACGATCATAAAAATAATTTTAAGTATCTGATCCTGACCTCAGCAGGCTATTCGATCCCAACGCTATACTCGGCGGACGTCACTTCTCCTCGACCCGTCTCCTGACTCCTCGTCTACGCTCCTTCCACCCTCGGCTCCAGCGTGGACATTCGGGCCATTCGGCCTCGCCGGGCTCCCTCGGTCAGTGGGCTCGCCACACCTGCGTTTCGGCCCTTGACCTCTCGTCTACGGCCCGCTCAGCCACTCCGCCCTCGGTCGCCACATCTTGCCCTCTGTACCCACTCTGACATCACGTGAGGTCGTTGCTGTGGCTCAGTCGCGGTCGTCGTCGCTCCCTCGCCTCGGTAACATTAGGAATCCAGACATGTTTCTCTACTCACAATCTTTATTATCTGCAGACAAAAAAAAAATGCCACAGCACTTTCCTTTTGTTTGGCCTATGATTAACTGTTCACTTCTTCTTCAGGTTTTCTCGGTGTCAGTATTGATGGAGAGTCAGTGTTTGTGATGGAGGAAGATTCAGTCACTATAAAGACTTATGTTAAAACAAACCAAAATATACTTCATTGGTATTTTAATGCCACTCTCATCGCTGAAATCAGTGAAGATCTCAGTTTCCTCTGTACAGATGTTCAGTGTGATGATAGTAATGAGAGATTCAGAGACAGACTGAAGCTGGATCATCGGACTGGATCTCTGACCATCACAGACACCAGAAACACAGACCTCTGGACTTTATTATCTAAAAGAAATCGACAACACCAGCGACAGCGACTCGAGCAGACCAATGAGCTTTGGTGTTGCTGTTCATGGTGAGTCATTATTTTTAAAAGCAAGTCTTATATACATTTAAAATGTATCATTAATGTTGCATTATTGCTATTTTTTGCAGTGACATTCAGAGCTGTTTTTACCATTTATTTTCACACTATATAGATAATGGAAAATGAATTTACTAGATTTAAAATTGAGTTTGCTTTATCTATACATTTAGTTCAGTATGTTCATTTAGTTAACTAACATTACATTTTACTAGCGTAACATTTTGTTTTGGTGAAGATGACCATTACTCATAATAACAGCTGAGCACCTTTTCTCATCAATGTAAATGCATCTATTATTTCATATTCAATGTTTTTATTATTATTATTATTTAACCAGGAATTCAAAGTGCAGAGGATTTGATGTAAAAAAAAAAAGTTGCTTTTCAGACAGAAAGTGGAGAAAGGTCATGCTAATCTTTTCTATATAGTTCTCTCATGTTGTACAGTTGATTATTTTCAGCAAAAGATCCTCCAGCATCTGTTGGTGTGTTTCAGGAGTTTCTGCTGCTGAACGAGATGAAATGAAGAGAAAGTCAGTGAAGGAGGGAGAATCTGTCACTTTAGATCCTCGTGAAACAAACTGCCCATGTAATTTGATGATGTGGTATTTTAATGACACTTGCATTGATCAGAGTAAGATCTGTACAGATGTTCAGTGTGATGAGAGATTCAGAGACAGACTGAAGCTGGACCATCAGACTGGATCTCTGACCATCACAGACATCAGAACCACAGACTCTGGACTTTATACAGTGAAGATCAGCAACAGTTGTTTTGGCAGCAGATTCATTATCTTTAGGAGCTTTAGTGTTTCTGTCACTAGTAAGTATCATTTACTCATTGATTAGCCCCTTTCACAAACCAATCCCAAAATTGCTAGAATGACTATACAAAGTAGCCTAAATACACCGATAGGCCTACTGTTGTTCACACAAGCAATGGCGTTCTAGCTTTTTACTGGTAAGAGACCATTCACACATCAGGTAGGCTAAATTCTGTAATGTCAGTCATCGGAAGTGATCTTTAAACGCCGTGTCAATTGTAAGGAGAAGCGCTTTAGTTTCACTATCGGTTCAATTTGACAAAAAAAAATTGTGACAGGCATAAGGGGACGAGACATACATAATAGTATCCAACTGCAGAGCAGCAACGCTAATGGTGGGAAGTCCGCGAACCGGAACGGTTCACCAGTTATTTTACGTCCTCACATAATGACGTCAATTCTATCATCTCGGCGAATACAAATATATTCAAATAAAGTAATTTGTAATCATAACCTCAGTTAAATAATAGTAATTATTGTCATAATCATCTTGGATACGTTTCTTACATGTACTTTTTGCAAAATCCAGTACAGGTGGATTTTTTACATGTCAAGTGAAAAAAATTTCATATTTAGTATTAAAAGACAAGTGAATTGGCTTCATCAATTTTATTTTATTTGTTACTAAATAAACGTACATTTCGCCTAATTCGCCCCCCTCATTCAAGTCCTCGGTTCACCCGTGCTCATGTATCAGCACAGCATCACTTGTTGTGCGAAAGAAAGTTTGGTTCAGATGGTGCTATCACGCATGCAGTCTCTCGCTCATCGCGGTTCTGTACTGGTGATTCGAGAACTGCTGCAACAAGTTCTTGACTCGAGAAACGCTGTTGCATTAGGTCAGGTCTATGTGTAAGTGTGCTGAGCTGAGAACTGCTGCAATCTGAATATAGCAGCCTACAGTCGACAAAACTAAAAAGTCGAAGCATGTCTCTATAAATACGTTTCTACTCTTTTGATTAACACATTATAAATATTTCCTTTGGACCCTTAAAACCTTGGCAAGAGTTTATGTCAAACATTTATATCAACTTACTTAGAAATTAAATAGTTGTTCCTGAAAATGTTTTACAATCCATTCATTGTGTTTCCAATCTTTAAAATAATATAGTGATAATACAGTATGTGAACATGTTTCCAACATGTTTTATTTTGTTACACTTAGCCTACTGATGTTCATCAAAATACTTAAAGGTGCTCTAAGCCAGTGGTTCCCAACCTTTTTTTGTCTGAGACCCCCTTTTTCCCAAGAAAATATTTTAGGGCCCCCCTTCACATTGAATGATATTATCGCTCGTGTAAGCTTGCAGCAAGGATGACAAAATATGTTGTTTTCAAACAAACGGTATGTTTACTATAACCAGATATGTTTATGCACAAATAATAATAGCCTATAATATTGAAAATACAACAACAAAAACACCAGTAGGCCCTTTGTAATTTAAAAACGTAAGCATAGGACTGCTGTCTGGGGCCTCAATACTTTTATGTTATTTGTGAGGCTTTATTTTTGAGGCTTTTGGCGCTATAGCGAGCGATAATAAACTTGCGTTTATAACAGAATAATGCGTCTTTCGGAAGAACATTGTAGCCGGAACTACTTCTCTCTGTGTATGTCTATGACGAGTCACGCAGTTACTGGGCTACTCCGCAGCGATCCGAACCAGTGTAAAATACTCCCAATGTAAACACTTATTATAGGAGTACCAGTGATTCAGGATAAGACAAAAACACGGATTGGAAAATGGATTCATGATGAACTCGCTCATTATATACATTTTGTACATTTTGAACCGAAAAAAGTTAAGGACTTTTATTTAATCCTCATTGCTCAAAACTTATCAAAATATGTCGCGACCCCCCACAGAGCTCGCTGAGGCCCCCTTGTGGGCCGCGACCCCCCTGTTGGGAGCCCCTGCTCTAAGCGATGTCACATGTTTTTTAGGCCAAAACATTTGTTGTCACATACAGCAAACATCTCCTTACTTATCGCTAGCTGCCTGTTCCCTGAACACACTGGAATAAAACGGGGTCTCTGTAGACAGCCCAGGCTCCACAAACGGCAACAAAAACAAACTGGCCCAGCATGAACCACGAAACATCAGTGTTCCAGCCAATAACTGATAATAATGATTTAGGGGTGGGGGTTGGGGGGTTAGCCCAGAAGGGGAGGGGGAGGGGGCGGGATGAGGAGGAGGGAGGGTCGAGCTAGCCTCCGTTTTGTTTGACAATACTTCGAACGACAACAAGTGACGTCACCCAACATCGCTAGAGCACCTTTAAGAAACATACATTTCGTCCCGCACACATGCACAGCTCATCACATCAGCCCATCGGTTCTCAGTATGTCGAACGTGTCCTAAAGAAACAGTTATCGGTTCTGCACTGGTGATTCGAGAACCGCTGTACCTGTACGTTCGGTAGTACACACATGCGCAGTATCAGCTGTTCGTGCACATCATTCTCTCAGCACAACATGTATCAGTTTAGTGAACTGTTGGAGTTACTGGAGTAACATATACTCACTAAAAGAACCGTTTCAAAAGACCGATTCGTCCACGAACCAGGCATCAGTCTCAATGGTTGAAAAAGCTGCGAGACGTGGCGCAACAGTCATATGATCATCTTGCGCATATTTAAATAGAAAACTATTAAAAAGCTTACTGTAAACAGCGCTGAGTAATCACGTCATCTCCATAAGAACTTTATGATTGGCCCAAAGCAGATTTCTTATGTCAGCTCGTTCTGACATTGTACGTGATCATGCCTAATCTTCGTTCCGCGTTCACACAGAGCACATACCGTAGTTCACTGGGAATGTTACAACTTAGCCTACCGTACTTTAATGTAAATTGCCGGTGTTGTGCCGAATTCTGAACCACGCCAAATTATTGCCCCCCTAGTATTGGTAGGTTTAGGATTCGTTGTGGGGGAGGGGTTAGTATTAGGGGTGGGGTAAGGATTAGGCAATCAGGTACTGACTTCAATGAGGGGGGTAATAATTGAATCTCTTACCAGTAATTTACCAGTAAAGACTGTATGTGTGGCTATATCCACTGTGTTTTCCCATGAAGTTTGATATCAACCCAGTAATATTTTTTTTGTGTGGCCTGTTGTGATATATTGAGATCATCGTCACATTCACATCATGTGACAGATATTTGTCACCACAAACACATGCTATTCAAAATCAATATCAGGCAAATAATGACCAAAGTAGAACGATGTAAATATCAGCTGGAAATATTGGTAAATATTGGTCAATATTATCTGGATGATCTCTAATAACTCCATATTTCTTATTCAGGTCTTTCTTCAGAGTTTCTAGTAGGCTTATATGTTGTTGCTGGTGTTGTTGCTGTTTTTGTTCTGCTAATCGGGGCTTCAGCTGCTGCTGTGATTTACTATTGGAAGCTCCAAGAAAGAAGAAAAGGTGAGCATTACATTTATGATAACAAGATGAAAAAGTTAAGAATTATTGTGGAAAACAGTCTTTAAAAGATATGTTTTTGTTTTGTTTGTTTTTACCACAATAATGTGTTTAATTGAGTTTGGTATTGTTCAAACAGGCAGTGGAATGAAGTGCAGTCATCAGGTGAGATATGGAGCAAAAAAAACATTGTGAATTGTCAAAATGTTTATTGGTTTTATGTGGTTTAAGTAAATAATCAGTGGACAGAAACACCAATAATAACGGACTCTTCAAGAGGATTGTTCATACTGTTTAGATTATTAGGATTAGGATTATTATTATTATCACTCCCGGTAATTTAAACACCTCTGATTGGTCATTTATTTTCAACAGTAATCTCAGTGATTAGCTACAAGACACACAATGCAAATCACGTTGTAATAAATAAACACATTGGCAGCGCCATTGAACTCGCATGGCATGGCACTAATATCCAGATCGCTTTAAAACAGATAATTTTGGTTTTATTTAACAATAGAAATTGTATGTTACACGTAGTAATATAAATCTGTTAATCCCACAATAGGAATGGGATACCATACCCAAAAATGTATGCCCCTACGGCCAAATAATGCGGATTTTTGTCCGTGGACTCATCTCCTTTAATGATTAGGCTACAGACCCGAATGATCATACATTAAATGGAGTTTTTATTCAGTGGTCAAAGTTCTATTCGTCAAGTATTACAAATGAGGGTCTGGATAATTTGCCAGCCAGCGGAGGAGTCTTGGTTCCTCCCAAGGTTTCTTCCTCTGCAAAGGGAGTTGGCTTGCTCTGTGGTGGTATCAAGGCACTATTTCCATTTCCATAGGAGAAACCTGTAATTCGTCCCTCGGTGGAAGCGGGCCCTTCGTGTCCTCATGCGATTCAGGGAGGGAAGCACTCCATCTAATATATATCGTAGTAGGCTCCCTCTTTCTGTGGCTGAGGGAGGGGTTAACTCCATAATCTCACTGCGACTCACATGTGGACGATGTAGTCCACCTTCACCTCAGGCAGGAGAAACTCCCGACGGCCACTGCCGCAGTAGTGACTCTCGCTCATTACTCCAAGTTGATAAACGCAACAGCAAGTCTTGTCTCATAGTAAAGCACCTGAAATTCTCCTACAGCTCCCCAGCTACTATTGTTCCACGCCTCCGCTCATTCTCCTTACTCCTTTTGGGGTGTCTACCGTACTTTAAACTGAATTTTCCATGGAAACGACTGCCACTATTTTTGACGTGTCTTTTCCACCTTGCTGTCTAATCTAAACATCAGTGTTATTCACCTATCATTTCCCTCTGATATTAGGGAAAAGTTATTGGTAGGGTTAGGTTTAGGGGTAGAGATAGGGTAAGGACTCAATTTTGGGACAGGAATGTTGTTCCATGGATCAACTAAATATGATGATCCAGGAACATGTCTTACTTGGCAAAATCACAGTGACAGCAACCCAAATACGTTTAACCTTAATAGCTAACAGGGAGTCCGCTGAAGGAAAGTTTGTAGAACCCAAGTGCAGTTTATTCACACAAAACAAGATCAAACGTAAAACAAAGGCATGACACTTAGAACAAAAACACCAACAGTGGTTACAGAGAAATAACACTTGACCAAGACACATGGTAAATATGAGGGCTTACATACACAGAAGACTAATGACTGAACAAGACACACCTGCACAATGACACAATGAACCAATGACAACATTACAACACAGAACACATGGCAGGATCACATAAGGGCCAGAGAATCACATTACAAGACCGTGACATGACTGTGAAAAGAGACATGAAACAAAAACTACCCGTGACAATAGCTTAAAGATTATGTGGGCAAATGAACGAAATTAAATAATATTTATTTTTGAATCACCATGGGAGCAGATCTTCACAGGTAAAAAAAAATATATACAATTGACTCCCAAATAAACTAAATTTAAAAACATTCTAAGTAACTATATGTCAATTAAACCAGTAGTTTGTGACTATATCTACTAACAATTCGGTGAGGTTAGGGTTAGTAGAATAAATTTAATAAAATGTACTTGCAAAGTTACTAATAGTTAGTAATAGAAAGTGGGACTATTGAAATAGTGTTATCGTAATGAATATATATAGTATTATTAATACTTGCCCATAGTTCAAGCACTTCAGATGTACAGGTAATTTATACACGCACTCTAAAAATGGCTGGGTTGTTTCAACCCAGTTTTGGGTAAAATATGGACAAACCTAAACGTTGGGTTAAAAATGTAATGTAAAAATTTAACCAAACGGCTGGGTTTGTCCATATTTTACCCAAAATTGGGTTGAAACAACATTTTTTAGAGTGCATGAATAAAAAATTTCAACTGCAAAATTGCATGTCACAATCATTTTTTTTTTTGCGATTTTATTTTTAAAAGAGAAAATCACATATTTAATAAAAATTAAGCAGAACATCCCACATTTAAGACGTTTGGTTAATAAAAAATAAAAAAATTGGTTAAATGTATACTCATGCATTCCAAATTTATGCAGTATTTATTTATCATCAGTTTTTTTTCTTACAGGTGGATGGTGTTGAAGACTCGTCACCTGATCAGAATGACACTCTATTGATAAAGACTATCAATGAATCTTCATCTAATCAGACTGAGACTGAAACGCTAATGTAACACCATTTATTATGTTGAGACTTTTAACTCACAGAGAAATAGTTTCATGATACCAAGATTTCAGTATTAGCGCCAGTCAGATTTTATCTCAACGCCAATTTCAACTAATTCCAATTCCAAAATTAAATTTCAAGTCATTTAAATATTTTTAAAAAAGTAGAATACATATGTTTTAAATTATGTGATCATTGCTTCCTGAAAGACAGAGTAATAGCAATACAAAGATACAACTCGCCTGCAGTAGAACAAAAGAATGCTTGAGGATTCCCAGTATGTCACTTTAGCATTTTTATTTATTAAAAATAATAAAGTGATTCAGACAGGAATAGTTTCTTTTCAGCATTTCTGTTTCTATAGTCATTAATAACAGAGGGATTTACACTGCAGGATCTGACCGGTTTTTGTCTGCATTTATGAATAAGGGCTGAATTTTTTTATTAATTGGTGTAAGAAATTCCCTCAAAATATATTTTAAGTCAATTTTGTGTAAAGCATCAAATAGATATTACAAAAAAAGTAGCTTCAGAAAGAAATATGGGTGATATGGAATTATTTATTTTCTAAATTAAATTATACTCTATTTGATTCGTTTAAACGGCTGAATCATTCAGGGGTGAAGTAAATGGCTCTCTTTATGAATGATGCATTGAATCATTGGTTCACCCGATTCTTTAAAAATGCGGATTGAGAAATGAAACGCCACTGTGTTGCTCGAGATGAACAATTCTGCTTTGACTTTGTTGGTAAAACTGAGCAAAACATATAGTCGAAAAAAAACACACAATATAAACTTCTTATTGAACTGTTGTATAAAATCATCGTATGTCTTGCTATTCCTTTATTAAGATGTACATTTTGGCCAAGAAATGTCATAAAGAAAGACAAGCGCTCTTCATAAAGTACCTGTTTGTTGTTTGACTTACAGCTGCTCTTGAGTTTGTAATGATACTGCTAATCTTACATATTAACTATTTTATATTTGCAATGTTAGAGGAACATCCCTGATGAAAACACCGGTATGATGTTATTCCTAACATATACACTAAACTGGTGGTTTCAGCAGGAATCACTTTAATTATGTTGATGTCAATTCAGCACTTTGACGTGTGTTTACTATTAAAACAGCAATATGCATTTATTAATCATATATGTATTATAATATGCATGCATGATATGTATTATACTCTTGAGACGTTTGCTACATGATTCAGAAGTGTTTTCCAAACACAGTATTAAGAATCAAGCTCTTAAACTGCTTTATTTGTGTAAATTCAGTCATACTGTCTTGTTGACAATATGTATACATCAGTTGTGAAATCTGTAGCCTACTTGAAGAAAATAAAAGCAATTTTTTATGATTACTCTTATTTTTATACAATTAACAAACAACCACAACTATATGTAGTTACTTTGTACACATTTTTATATAGGCTAGGCCTATAATTTATTCACACACACTAAGCTACAAAATTCAAACCGATCATTCAAAACATTGAAATTCACACTGTGAGTTGCAAATAAGCAATATATATTTTATAAGCTGCCTATATGTATAAAATAATTTATAAAATAAATCCAACACTATGCCACAGCACTGCACAAACAGAACCCGAAAAAGACTTCTGTTTGTATGCAGATTAAAAACCTCACATCACGCTACCAAAGGCAAGCCTGCAATCTTTAGCCATTAAAGCATATTGGCTAACGCTAACGCTAGGCTGTGGTGAGAAATCGAGTCCCCTCCAGCAAAGAGTATCCACCTTATTTTTCACGCAAGAGCAGGCGCCACCATTTTTTAACGTCAACTTTGTAGTTTTGACTGGCTAACTAACTTTTAATATGGACTACAGACAGGCTTGCGTCCTTTGCGCAGTTAGGGGGTCCATAATAGCTGGTTCAAGCTTATATAAAAAAAAAAAATACCTGCATGATATATTTGTTTTGACCGTAACCCACGCTCCAGAACTGAATGTGGATGTGGAGCACCCCATGATCTGCACACTGCAAGAAGCTCGGCTTTGGTTAAAAGCATTATTGTAATGTGTAATGTTTTAGTCAAATGTTAACAGTGTCTGTTTCATTAACCATTCAATCGCTATTTTGAGTTCTTTACACACACAATGCAATAGGCCTACATGTGAAATGGTGCATGCATTGAATTTGCTGCATGAAATGCAGCAGTAATTTATGTATTTCTCTTGTGTGTATTTGAGAGACAAATTTGTGAGAAACCGGCAAACTGTCCATGCGCTTGCTCTTTCCACTTCGCTAATGGCAGACTTGGAACAGAGCAAGGCGAGCATTTGTGCTTATAAAACTTCAACTTTTTTATTTATTTTTTAAATGGCCGAACGTTTCGCTAGATAAGAACCTTCTTCATAGTCTGGTATCGTTTAAAGCCCTTTGAAGCGGCACTGACACTGTCATTTGGACCTTGAACCGTTTGGTCCCCAGTGAAGTCCATTATATGGAGACATTTTTTTTCATAAAAAAACTTAATTTCTTTTCGACTGAAGAAAGAAAGACATGGACATCTTGGATGACATGGGGGTGAGTAAATTATCAGTAAAAGTTTTTTTTTAAAGTGAACTAATCCTTTAAATAATACTGCCACCGTAGGAGTTAAAACGCCCCCGGAATGGGAGGGGCTAGAAAGTAATATTCAGATGGTAGTCATATACAATTTCACCGCTAGATGGGAGTAATCCTACACAGTGTACCTTTAATGTTACTCTAAATTGGTGTTTTCACAAGAAATCCCTTTAAGTTAAAGTTTAAAGTAGGGATGCACCGATTATTTTTCCAGAATGAGTCCAATACGATACTTTTTTTAAGTACTTGCCGATACCAAGTAACGATGCCTGTATTTTCATTACATTTTACATTTTTAACATTATTGGCAGAGAAACCAAAAGAACATGAATCAAATTAGTTGGCTTAGCAAATAGACATTTCCTTCAGTTATTTTCGAGCCTTCTAATTATGCCTGTTTAAATGTATTGTAGGAGTTTCTTTCACTGTTCAAATTTTTGCTCTATCATATTTTATTTTTAATATAATAGCACTGTGAATATTTAGAGCCGCGCCAGCAGGGCTCAACCAGTCAAGAGCAGTGAGTGATTTTCTTTGTCTTTTGTTTTTAGATTAACATTGAGGGCAAATACTACATTAGGTTTATTAGGTTGCTGTCACTTTAAGAGCTGGACATATCCAGTAAATTCCAGTTCAATTCAAAGTTCAACCTAAAATAGTATTACCGTATTCTTTATGGTAAAGCACTTGCAACCACAGCTGCCAGGTTTTTTTTACCGTAAACTTTAGTTCAATGCCGTAAAACCTAAAATATTACTACTGTATTTTTATATATAAAAGTACTTCAACCACAGCTGCTAGATTTTCACTGTAAATTGAAGTTCAATGCTTTAAAACATAAATATAACATATATTTCTACGGTACAGTAATGCTACGGTAAGAGACAGTAGTATCAGATATAGCCTATTAATCTGATTTATTCAGTTGAAAATAATATCAATTTGTATTTTGCTTCCTGTGAGATTTGGTCTTGGGAAAAAATGATTGAGGTCATGGTGAAATCTCTAGGGTTTTGATTGCAGACTTTAGTATCTTGGTGAATCTGAGCAAAATAACTGCAGGATTTTTCACTTGTGCAGCAAGTGTGCTGGGTGTTCCTGCATGTTTCTGTTACATTTATACATTTTTTAGAATGGTTACACTGAAGGAACCATTCTAAAACCTGTTGGAATTTCCTGCATAGATTGTCTCTGTGTCCTACAGTTTCAACCATTCCTACTACCGGATACCAGCAAGCATCCTGCAGATTTCCTGTACGGTATTTTTGTAAGGGTGTGCACTGCATTTGCGTGGGAGATAGAAAGATGGGCCGAAAAAGAAAGAATGACTGTTCAGTTTGAAATAACTGAAATCATTTGGCGAAGTGATATGAACTGTAATGTGGTCAAGAATGCGGAACTACTTTAGCCAGGGTTTTTTTGTGGGTGTATTATTGTGGGTGGAGCTCGGAACTTCTAGAGGGGTAAAATAAAAGTTATTCTTTTGGCAAAATTACATATTCCTAATAGCCTAAACACAGGCTTTACTCCCTTCAAACTTAAATGGTCAATGTTTCATTACATCACTGTTGGAAAACACTCTTATAAGAATACGTTTTTTACCTTTATAAAGGGCATTTTTTCCCTAATTTTATTAAATGTAGGCTAGCCTATGCTCAATCTTTCATTTCAAATTGAAACAGCAACAAGCTTTGTTACCGTCCGTATACGATAGGCTATCAATCGCCACTTAGACTACATTACATGAAATACTGGTTACTGGATGTTATAACGTTAGCATAACTTCACAGTAGCTGGCAGCTAGCTAAACCAGCGAGAGAGATTATACAGAGATGGAATTTGGGGATCAAATTCCAATAACAAGCAAAGCAAAGGGTCAACTGTTAACTTCCTTTCCCAAATTCCCAGTTACAATACAGGGGGGACTGCCTCGGATCTGTGCCCAGGCCAGTTTACAATGTTCTACGCGCACACACACACACACATACACGCACGCACGCACGCACACACACACACACACACACACACACACACACACACACACACACACACACACACACACACACACACACACACACACACACATTTTGTAGCCCCAATTTTAATAGAATGGAGAACTTGAATTAATTATCTATTAATCAATTTTTTTGCGTGCTGTTGCTTAAATTTTAGTTTATTTTTTTAATGTTATACAATTTTAATAGTTTTAAATTAAATTAAATTAATTAACTCGTTAGATCGTTAATTCTGCGTAAAAATATATTTTTTTTTTTATCCCTGATATTGGAACACTCTTTATGAAAAAATATGACTATAGCCTATGTGTAGCTAATGAAATGTATATGAATAATATAATTTTTCTTTAAAGTTTCTGTTAAAAAGTTAAGTTTCTAACTAAATTATAATAGAGAGCAACTATGTCAAAGACATCATGACTGATAATGAGGAAAGATAGCGTATTGTGAAACATTTCAAGTGATATTAATTATGCTACGTGGAAAATATGAGAAAAGAAATAGGCTATATAAATTAATAAAAAATAATCAACAATTTTGTTTTTGGTTCAACTTACCCTAGTGAAAAAAAAGTATATTTCATTGTATTTCAAATAATTATATACCCTTTTTCAATAGGCCTACACTGCAAATATCAACTAACAAAAAAGATAATATTTAAAGCTGCAGTCCGTCGTTTTTCCTCTTTGTCGCCATCTCTGTTAGAAATCTGCAATTGCAGTTATTCGCGGAATTATTAACTGTGCGTGGGTAGTAAATCGGCATGAAACAGCGCGGATGAACACAATGTATTGAGGCTGCCGCGTCGCTGTGGATACTGTAGCCTACTGTCATCAGCAATCTCAGAGTATACTTTTTGAAAGTGTCAACATTAGAATTTTCATCGGAAAATGTCATCTGAACAAGTAAGTAACATTCACGTTTGTTCTGACCAAATTCGGGGGGTGGGGGGAAGCATTGCAGTAGGCTATGCTGATTAAATCTAACGATTGCTTATATCACATCAAAACGTGAAAAATATATTTTTTCTTTAGCCACTCTGAAGTCTGAAGTTTTTGGGTTTTACAACTGGTGAATCTCCAGTTGTCACTGGTGATTGTCGCTTTAAACTTTCGGGATCCGCCGTACCAAGTGCTAAGTTAAATCTCCACCATCATCCACACACGCTATATAGCCGACTAGCCGGGGACTCCTTCTCTATGTGTACAGAAGTGACGTAATGACGCAAAGACATGCTCGAAATTCCCGCGGAAATCCACCAGTACCACTGGAATTAAAATCATTATTACAAGCTTACAGTTTTGAATCGAGGTAAGGCAAGCAGATCGTTTTGAACACTGGCTGGTTATGTTTTTTTCCAAAAATGTCTTTTTTGATATTTTTAAACCCAAAAAAGTGCCGGACTGCAGCTTTAAATGTATTAACTATATTAGCATCATGCTAATTCACAAAAATTATAGCTAAGCATTTGTTTATTAATAATGTGCATTTGTTATTGAAGACAAAGTGTGCAATTTTTAGTATTTTGAATAAGCCAAGGTATTACTGAGCATATACTTAAATATAATACACTTATGGTATATTGCTTGTAGGCTATGTTTCAAAGACACTCATAATGAATTTGTAATGCACAAATAAAGTACACTTTAATATCACTAATCAAGCATGTAATTAGCCCCCTACACAGGCATATACTTAAAATATACTAAGTATAGGTTGAAGTTGTTCCAATTTAGCACACAAAAATACAATAAATACATTTAAAGGTATACTGCAATTTAATAACAACTAAAAAATACTTAGTACAAAATGAGTTGTTTCAAAAAGCACACTTCAAGTTAACTAATCAACTTGGAGTATACTAGGCTACTAAATTAGTCAGCTGCAAGTATACATTTTTTTTTACCAGCGTGACTTTTTATGATGAATCGCTTAAGCTTAAACAATTGTTGTAGGCCTATTCTACAATTGTAAGTCGACTATATCGCTTTGCTAAGTGAATTAATAAATATAAATTAAAGAACGTGCGACACACTACGTCATCATCACCCTATGTTCCACCCCAAATTATTTCACTTTCACTTTAAAGGTTAAAACAGAGGAAGTTGGAAGTTGGAACAGAGCACTTTTTAGCCTCGCAGATTCTGCATTCACCTTTCTGCAAACATTGACAATGAAGCACATTTTTATTTTCCTCTCAATGTTGTTGTGTGTGCGTGTGGATGGTAAGATGTTTAATTTAGCAAGGACATTTATTTTAACAATATTTTCCAGTCAACGATTAAAAAGCGAACGGGACGCGTTTTTGCTTCATATCGGCTCTAGCTTTATAGGCTGTTCAACATAAATAAATCAGTTTGTATTTTGCTGGATAATTGTTTAGGCTATGGTCAGCGATTAAAACAAAAAGCGACCGTTTAAATCGAAACATTTCGGTTTACAGTAAAGATATTTCAGTAAAGTGCTAGTTTGTGGTTTAATATGCAGATTTCAAATCTATCGAATTTCATATTGTGAATTCGGGTGACGCAGTGCAGCTCCGGTCCGAAATCATTTTTTTTCTTTCTTTTTTTTCTTTAATGACTCATTGCCTATTTTTTTTTCAATGCTTATTAATAGCCCCAACCCTTTCCTGAGTCCTTAACTATTTTAGGCGATTATTTTGATCAGTTAACCCTTCCTTGTTTAGTTATTTGACAATGAAAAACACCGAGTTCGGCCGCGTCACCTGGATTCACAAATTATTTGGATGTTTACGACAGCGCACTGCGGATATACGCATATACGAAATCTGCATATCAAACCGCAAACTATATTTACGGCGGGCGGTGCATGTAATCGTTTATAAATAACTGTGTTCATTTCTTCTTCAGGTTTTTTCGGTGTTGGTTCAGACGGAGTGTCATTCTTTGTGATGGAAGGAGATTCAGTGACTTTATACACTGATATTGAAACAATTCAACAAGAAGAGATTATATGGTATTTTAAACACACTCTAATCACTAAAATCACTGGAGATCCCAATACCTGTACAGATGTTGAGTGTTCTGAGAGATTCAGCGACATGGAGCTGGATAATCAGACTGGATCTCTGACCATCACAAACATCACAAAAAGAGACTCTGGAGAATATAAACTACTGATCAACAGCAGCAGTGACAGTCTTCTTGAGATCTTCAGGATTTCTGTCTATGGTGAGTCAATTTTCTGATCTATTCATTTCAATGACTTTGTAGGCAGTGTTTGCGCACAAACGTAGCTCACAGAACTGATTTCGGAGTCGGACAGATGTAGACTACTAATGTGATTCTGAGCCAGCGGTTTAAGGATTTGCAGCAAAATAGATCGAGCTTTGGTGAAAACTAAGCAAATTTTTAATTAGGCTACTACAATAGTAATATCTTGCTCGAAGTTACATACAAAAATAATTTTATTTTTATTTTTATCTCAGCTGCTGTCACAGAATGGAAAGCACAGGATTGTGGGAAATAAAATGCAGTCAAAGATACATCTATGTCATCAAATATCGATTAGATGAAGGTATCTCAGGAGACAGGAAGGGACGCTAACATTGGATTCGAACGTCGTGCCTTGATGCCTTCTTTATGCGTCCTCCAAAGGCATGATTTATCAGTTTTTGGACACAGCCCAGGTCTTAAAGTCTCTATTAATGAGCTAATGTGTTGATTTAGGTGTGTTTGATTAGGAAAAACTCACAAATGTCACTGTGTAGTGTCGATGCGCCTCTAGGATTGGAAACACTGAAATAGGGCAAATTGCTTTCAAATTCATGGTTCTCTCATGTTGTGTAGTTGGTTTGATGTTTTCAGTGAAAAGATCCTTCAATTATCTTTTGGTCTGTGTTTCAGATATTTCTGCCGCTGAACTAGATGAAATAAAACGAAAGTCAGTGATGGAGGGAGAATCTGTAACTTTAGATCCTGGCGTAATAAAAACCCCATATTATTTGATGAAATGGATTTTTAACGGCGTTCGCATCGCTGAAATCAGCGGAGATCTTAGTTTTATCTGTACAGATGCTCAGTGTTTATATGCGGATGAGAGATTCAGACACAGACTGAAGCTGAATCATATGACTGGATCTCTGACCATCACAGACACCAGAACTGAAGACACTGGACTCTATTATCTACTGATAAGCACCAACAGATTCAGCGTCATAAGGAGCTTCATTGTTAATGTCACTGGTGAGTATTATTTAGCGATGAACCTAATAAATTATATTCATCTTTGATCTCGTAGGTGTCTGATCCACTTTGTGAAGTTAAAACTGTCCGTCTCGCACTTATTACAATCACTATGATCTGTAGAAGAGGAAACAAAAACATTTTCACAGCACTTTCCGGTTGTATTATTTTGTTTGGCTTACAATTGTTCATTTCTTCAGGTTTTTTCAGTGTTGATACAGAGAGAGTGTCAGCGAAGGAGGGAGATTCAGTCACTCTAAACACTGGTGTTCAAACCATCAAGAAGAGATTAGATGGTATTTCCATGACATCCGCATAGCTCAAATCACTAGAGATCTCAGTTTCCTCTGTACAGATGTTCAGTGTAAATATAGTGATGCGAGATTCAGAGACAGACTGAAGCTGGATCATCAGACTGGATCTCTGACCATCACACACACCAGATACACAGACACTGGACTTTATCATCTTGAGATCTTCAGCAGCAACAGCAGCAGTCAAAATATGTTTAGTGTTTCTGTTCATGGTGAGTCAATCAATACATTTAAAACAAGTCTTGTACATTTAAATCACATCATACATTTGTTTAGTGATATTTTTTTGCGGTGACATTCACAAGTGTTTTTTCTCATTACCTGTATAATAATTCACAGTACATTGATGATTTCTTCAGAAACACATTTAGGGCCCTATCTTGCACCCAACGCAAATTACTTTGTACACAGCGGACTTTTCCCTCCACAGACGCACGTTGGTAAATTAGGGAATGAACTTGCGCTCCCGGGGGCGGTTCAGCAAAAAGAGGAGAGTATTCCGGCGCAAATGTTCCCTGGTGCTATTTTGCAGTTTCACAAAACAATTCCGAAAAAACCCAGTCTAAAGTCAGTGGAGCGTTGCGGGTTAGTCATATGCTATTTTAAGGGCGCATGCTTGGCCATTATGTAGGTCAGGTCAGGTGAACTTTATTGTCCCACAAGGGGAAATTCCTGTGGTCATTCATTACGCGCCCTTGTCACAACATATTCTCTAAAAACATAAACACAACACATGAAACACAACAGTCAAACCAATAAAAATACAAATAAACTGCAGAAATGACAATCACAATCCAACATTTAACGTTAAAAAATGTATAATATTATCAGGTAACTAAAACTATGATAGCTTGCGATGTGCTTGATCATTATACAATCTGATCGCTGTAGGTACAAATTATTTATTGTACCTTTCTGTTCTAATTCTCTGTTGTAAAATTCTACCAGTTGACCTATTACTTCTCATAAATTTATGATGTAGAGGGTGAGTAGGGTCATTGAGGATTTGGTCAGTCTTTTTTAAAATAAGCTCATTGTACAGCTGAGCTGCCGACACCTGGTCAATTCCGATGATCCTGCTGGCCATCTTGATCATGCGCTGTAGTTTATTTTGGTCGTTAACATGCATGTTGCCAAACACACAGATAAGGCCAAAGGACAGAACACTCTGGAGGAAACTTTTATAAAACATTACAAGAATGTGTCTTTCTAATCTAAAATGATATAATTTTCTAAGGAAGTACATTATGTAGCGTGTGAACGTAGCGTGAAAATATAAACGCACGAGGGAAATCATTGTTGTGTCCATGAAGATGTGAAAAAATAAATCTAGCTTACACATTTACCCAAATTATTATACGCCTGTTTAACCGAAGCTAATTTGGGTTGGTTTCTCCCATCCTCAATGTCACTTCTCTGTCTTTTACGGTCCTGACGAGAACGTCGGTCTCCTCGGCTGTGAACCGCTCCTGGTGTGCGCCTGGCAAATCCGCCATTATAATAGCGATCCGCCATGGAACAAGCGCGTCTGCTCTGAAAGGGAATGTGAGAGGACGCTCTGATTGGTTTATTTCACGTTACACCCAAACCACACCTAATAATGAAGCTACTTCAGACCAACCCATTTTAGATTTGCGTCGGGATCCGCCCACAAAGTTACTTGGGTTTTGCGTTTGATACTTGCATTCAGATTGTTAAAATAGGGCCCTTACTGTTAAAGTGAAATTTGTAGATTTGACTTTAGTTCAGATTTGAAACATTTAGTTATAACATTTGTTTTGTTCTAGTGAATACAGTTTCTCATCACTGATCATCTTCTATTATAATTTATGTAAATGCATCTGCAATTTCAAATGTTTCAGACTGAAAGTCTCATGTTGTGGAGTTTCCTTGCAAAAGACCTTCAATCAGTCGTCTGTTGGTGTGTGTTTCAGGCGTTCCTGCTGCCGAGCGAGATGAAGTGAAGAGAAGTTCAGTGAAGGAGGGAGAATCTGTTACTTTAGATTCTGGTGTAATAAACCCAAATGATTTGATGACCTGGTATTTTAATGACATTTGCATCGCCACCATCACTGGAGATCAGAGGAAGATCTGTGAAGATGGTGATGAGAGATTCAGAGACAGACTGAAGCTGGATCATCAGACTGGATCTCTGACCATCACAAACATCAGAACCACAGACTCTGGACTCTTTAAACTACAGATCAACGGCAGCAGGATCATAAAGATATTCACTATTACTGTCACTGGTGAGTATCATTTAGTCATTCAATGTATTTTCCCTTAAGCAGTTTTAGAAAGCAGTTTGAAATATTTCATTCAACCCAGTAAATGTTTTCATTGTGCATATCAAGTGACTCACAACAAACACAACTCTGTAATATGACTTCATCTGTTCCAGACTCAGGTGTGTCTCCAGCTGTTGTAGCAGGAATGTGTGCTGCTGTTGTTCTGCTGTTTGTTGCTGCATCTGCTGCTGTCATTTACTATCGCAAGAGTCAGACAGGACACAATGGTGAGTATTACATAAAGGTGGTTTAATATTAAATTTATTGTGTGGCAATAATCTTTGGCTTTTGTATTTGTTATTGTAATTAAAGAATTAGTTCACCTCGAAATGAAAATTTCCTGATAATTTAATGCCATCCAAGATGTCTTTATTTCTTCAGTGGAAAATAAATTGAGGAAAACATTTCAGGATTTTTCTCCACGCAATGGATTTCAATCGCAACCAACACGTCGAAGTCCAAATCAATGCAGTTTCAAACGGCTCTGCACGATCCCAGGTGAGGAATTAGGGTCTTATTCCTCTAGCAAAATGATCGGTCATTTTCTAAAAAATAAATAAAAATGTATATACATTTTAACCACAATTGTTCGTCTTGTGCTGGTCTGCGACGCGCCAGGCGTAACGTAATTACGTTGGAAAGGTCACGGGTCACGTCATCTGTCTAAGTTATTTGTCTGTGTACTCCGGTTCAAAAAGGTAGGGAAGGGTGAAAAATTTATCTAATTTTCTCCTCCAACTTCAAAATCGTCCGACATCTTTGTTTTAATTTTATTTATTTTTCGTGACCTTTCCAACGTGATGACGTAATACGTAGCGCATCTCAGAGATGGTACAAGACGAGCATTTGTGGTTAAAAAGTATATATTTATTAAATTTTTTTAGAAAATGGCCGATCGTTTCGCTAGATAAGACCCCTTTCCTCAGCTGGGATCGAGCTGTTTGAAACTGCATTGATTTGAACTTCAACATGTTGGTTGCGGTTGAAATCCTGAAATGTTTTCCTCAAAAAACTTAATTTCTTTTCCACTGAAGAAGGAAAGACATGAACATCTTGGATGGCATTGGGGTGAGTAAATTTTCAGGAAATTTCCATTTTGAGGTGAACTAATCCTTTAACCAAAAGTAATGTCTAATTGAGTTTGTTATTTTTTAAACAGACACCAATGCAGTGCTTTGATCAGGTGAGATACTCTGTACACTGAATCTGCCATCTGCAACAACAACAACAACAACAAAAAAGTTTAGTGTTTAGATTGGTGTAGTTCATTGAGTCCGTAACAATAAAAGTCAATGTGAGATAAGCAAGGTCCAGGAAATCTCCGGTGTGGCCCTTGAGCGATTGTTTACTGTGGCGCCGTCAGTCTTATTGCTGGATCCGTAGTGGCCACTGCCCAGTCTTTCTGTAACGGTTGAGACAGGCAAAGAAGCAGGTGGAGAAGAGGATCAGACTTAGGAGTGAACATAGAAACAATGGTAAAGGATATTTCGATTTAAAAGTCCAACAGGGGAACAACACACCGGGATCATGACAGCAATGTTGTTTTCGTCAACGATGACGATAACGCAATTATTTCGTTGACGCACCTTTTTTTTATGACGATAACGTTACGATGACTAGCTAAAAATGGCTCTAAGGTGACTAAAACATGACGAGACGTTTTCGTTGACGAGACGAGATGGAACGAAAATGATTATAAGTCTGACGTTCACAATGTAATTTCTGCCTATTTTGCGTGAAATCGGTCTGTTTTGAGCTAAAAAAAAAAGTATCAGCAATGCCGCATTCTAATCGTTGTTGTACGATGTACGATCAATAATGAAAAAAATCCCATAATGTACGATAATTTCAGAATTGCCCGCAAATCTGAATCTCTCGGAATCTAGATAGAGCGAGCAAGAGCGCGCATGTGTAGCGCGCGCACAGCCAGAGAAAGGGAGCGAGAGACCTTGCGTGTGTGTGCTAGAGTGCGTGTGTGTGCTAGAGTGCGTGTGTGTGCTAGTGTGCCTCGCGAAGCGCATGTAAGGACCCAACCAATCGAATTATTCAGAAAGTCTAGTTTATTATGCAAAGGTTTTAAGGTTAACTGTTGTTTTAAGAATTGCAACTTGCTGCAACCTGTCAAACCTAAGCCCATTTCCAATACTTTTTAACCTAAATTAATTTATTAAAGACTACTTTTTTTCTTTCTTTTTTTTTTACTAAAATTGACTAAAACCTTTTTGTGTTTTCGTCGACTAAAACTTGACTAAAACCTTTTTGCGTTTTCGTCGACTAAAACTTGACTAAAACTATCAAGTTTATAAGTGACTAAAATGTGACTAAAACTAAAAAGCATTTTCGTCAAAAAGACTAAGACTAAGACTAAAACTAAAAGGGCTGCCAAAAACAACACTGCATGACAGCTTAAATATACTATAGTTTATAATATTCTGTTGTAGAAAAGTTTTCACCCCCTCAAAGGAAGTCTATGATAATTTAGCCCTGTTTGAAAGTCGGATATGGGAATATCGTACGTTGGATCAGAAAAGATATGATACAGACCAGATAGAAGATATAAGGCACAACAGTATGAGGGTCTGTGCCAAAATTGGTGTTATTGAAATTGAAAATTGGTCTCAGAAGGAAGAAGTAAAATAAGCTTAAATAGTAGATCTGTATTCTCATATCAGTATAGTTATAGTTATATATATATTTATTTATTACATGGCTTGGTTGAATTCTAATGTAGAATGCGTATTTCTTGATAACAGACCGCTGCTAAGGATAACACAACGTTGCCATGAAAAACAGAGCGTTGCCATGAACACAGTGTTCTTTAGCCGAAGCAATACGATCTTTTTTAAATCAATAAACTCCTTTTTAAATCAATATTTTGTCGAATTATTGATTTATTTGGTAGTTAGCCATGTAATAAGCGGGATAATGTAGAGCAAGGCGGTTGTTATAGCGAATACAACCCCGATAGGCTTATCAGGACCCCGACGCGAAGCGGAGCTTACACATTTACCAGAAGCTGTTACAACCTACGTCTATCAGTGAAACAAATTTTTTTTTTTTTATCATTATGGAAGTAAAACTTCACAGGTGAAAAAGAAGAAAAGAAATGAACCACAGATGAACTAAAATAACATGGTCTTAATACCTGACAATACAATAGTTTATATATTTTAGATGTGCAGGTGAATGTGGAATTTTAACTGCAAAATTAAGTCACAATAAGTCACATTATTTTTTTTTATTCGTGTCTACCATTTCAACATCCAAATTTATACATTTATATAATTTATATAAACATCTCACATTTAAGACATTTTGTTAAATTGTTATACACCATAAATTCCACATAAATTTTTGTGTTTCTGTAACTCAAACATCAATCCTGTTCATTTCTTTTACCTTCTGTGCATCTGTTTTCTTACAGATGAACGAGTTCTCCACACTCTCTGACAATGAAATGTCCACTAATCAGACAACACAGTAACCATTCATTATTGTGATACTTTAATTGAATGAGAACATGAACAGAAGATCATGTCATGATACCAAGTTCATTATTTAGCACCCATAACAGTGGAATTTCACCTCTGTGCCTATTTCAAATTCAAACTAAATTGTTATTATTCAGTTTAAAGTAGCCTAATACATTTAAAAAATATGTTTTTTTTTTCATTCATTTTTTAATTTGGGTTCACATAGATCCTTAATATTTGTTTTTACTCGAGTAACATTGTTTCAGGAAAGATCAATAGTAAATTACCAATAAAGTAAGAAACAGAGAAAAACATTACCTCCTATCACAAAGAAGGCTTGAGGTTTTTCAGTATATAAAGGTTTATTAAAACTACTAAAGTGATTCAGACTTGAACAGTGAGCGATTTCTGTTTCTTTTCACTATTGCTGTTTCTATAATCATTAATAACAGCAGCAATTACACTGCAAGTTTTTTTGTCCACTTCTGTTTCCACTCATTTATAACAGACTGTGAATATGAATACTTCATCAAGATGAACATTTTGAACAAAAAACATCTTACTGCAAGACAAATGCTCTTCACAGAAGCTGTCAGTCTTGTGACTAAAGGTTTAAATCCAGCCAAATCCATCGTGTCCTTGATCAAACTCTGAATCTCAGGAACTGAACCTGTAACAACTGCACTGAACACTGTGGATAAAGCTGCAACAAAATGACAAATATGCTTTTTTGTAATATATTTTATATATTATGTTCCACTAGCCTACTGTTACTGACTGCTGCATTTTCAAGCCTTTTACTGGTATTAAGCATTTGACGGGTTTGATCACACGTGTATAACAATATGCATTTTGCATATAATGTATGCTTTTTTTTTTTCTTCATTAAATGTGCAAAAGTGAATTGATTTTTTTGTTTGTTTTTTTGTAATTGTTTTCAGATAAGTCATTTCAAAGTCATGGCTTAAGTATTATAATTGGCCAAATTCTCACGAAAACTCCACGACCTCAGTTGCATCAGACAGGGAAATGTGCTTTTACATTTAGCCCAAATTAACTGTATTATTTTCTGGTAAATGAAAAATAAATTGAAAGATCTTTGTATGTTCATGTGATAAGTGCTATTAAAACAGATCTGATTCACTCGTAACGACTGAAGTCTTTTAATCTAATCTTGTGTATTTTCAAAAACCTAATTTTATGATGCTGTTATGCAAAAAATTTAGGCAGTATTAGTAAAAATAGTAATAATGTTTTAGCTGTATATTTTGGAAAATCTTGCAGTGGATCAAAAATAACATTTTAATAAATATATATTTAAAAAAATCCTGTATCAATAAGACAACGAAGAATGAGTTAAATAGTAATTTAAGTAGATTTATAACTTGTGTTTAAAAAAATTTTTGTTTAAAGTGGCGCACTGCTGACATTATGTTTGTATTCCTCGAGGACGCTCGAAGTCAAATTTAATGAAACGGTGAGATGAGTAAGATAGGCCTATGTGTGTCTTATCTGAGGAAAATATAACAATAAAGCCTCTTAAAGAGGATTTTAAAAACTCTGACGCTGAAAAATGCAAAGAGAGAGTTTATGTTTTCAAGCTTTAATGTATAGCCAGTAGAGGAGCTGCAATATTGCTAACTTTATTTCGCCTTTAACACCAAAAACACCTGAAGAACAGAGTTTGTCGAAGACAAAAGCTTTAAAATGACTTGATGTTGGTTTGATGAAGCCGTCACTAAAATACTTTTAATGTAATTTAAATGTAAAGTGAAGAACATTCTGCAGCAGTACAAAGACAAAAGATGATAAATAAAAAAGAAATTGTTTAAATAAAATATTGGTATTACTCTTAAAGCATTTATATATTAAGTGTTTGTTCCATATAAAAATCAGAGTTTAGACCTGAATTTTAAAATTGATCTCACAGTGTAAAATCACAGTTTAATCATTTACACATGAGAATAGTGACTGAATAGTCTCTGACTAATTTAACCAGTCATTTATTACATGGTACCAGAACAGAAGCAACTGAAGGCATATAAACACATTTCAAACTCACCAACCAGACGCTAACAGAACATTTAAGAAACATTTTATTCATGGGTTCACTGAAAACCCCACGATAGTGATGCTTAAAATATCAGAAAACACTCAAATTGATCTGAAACACGACTGACCTGATTTTTATCTGTGACCTCCGTCACACGTCAGTCTCCTTTAACATCGTGAGAATCAACAAGCTTTTGCTGATCGTACATTTTCAAACTAATTCTGGCCCCGTATGAAATCTAAGAGCAGAAGAGTGTTGGATTAGATACCCGTTTCTATTAACAGTCCATATGGGAAAATTAACTTAAAATTAAATGTTTTAGCTGTAGGCTATACTGTTTTAGAGAAGAATAAGCTTAATAGTAACGTAAATAATAAATAAATAAATGAACTTGTTAAAATATGTATAACGTTTGTGTTCCTCCAGGAGATGTGGCTCAACATAATAAATGTATAACACATGGAGAGACTCTTGAGAAAACTTTATTGATAAAGGAAAGAAAAATACATATGACAAATGTAGAGCGGTAGTAGTAAAGTGAGATCTGTGTGTCTCTTTATTCATTTGTTTTACATGTCTAAGGGAAATATAAACAATAAAGCCCATCAAAATGTATTTAAAAATATCAAGACACTGAAAATGCAAAGGGAGAGCACACCCTTGAGTAATAAACTAGATTTATAAGGACAAAAACACTAGACAAACAAGAAATACACTTGAAGAACCTTTGATGTTCAGCGTGCTGCTTTAGATTTCAATGCTTCCTGAAAAAGATGAAAATATTAAGCCATAAATCTAACAAATATTTATGCAAAAACAGTTTGTGAGAAATAATATCATCAGTTCGGTACCTGGTGTGTGAATATGTGCTTGATCTTGTTCAGCTCTTCTGGATCTGATGTCATACACCACCAGAATGACAGTAGCCACGCCCACCAGAGCAGAGAGGACCAATCGGATCACAGCTTCAGTAGGACCACAACAGTGGGAGTCTGAGAAATAAAAACATCAAAGTGAGATCAGCTCAGTCAATAAATACTAATATTAGCGCTGACTTCAACATATATTATCAGTGCTGTGGTACCTGCACATGTGTGGCAGAGTGTGTTGATGTCCAGATGTGTGGTCTGGTTGCTGATGGGATTGTTCAGCACACAGCTGTAGGTGTTTTTATCCTGATATTCCACCTCCAGAGGTAGAGAGAGACTGATGCTGAGATCACACACACTGATGCTGGACAATACACTGATTCCTGCGTACCAGGAGAGAGTCGCATCACTCACATTCACCACTGAACACACCAGTGAACATCTGGATGATGAAGAACATTGTGAAGAGTTACTGATGATGACAGGAACAGGCAGACGAGCTGGAAAACATGAGAGAATAAAGATAAATATGAACAAATACAAAGTTCTGTCATGAAACAGATGGTGCAGGCTGATTGGTCCTTAACTCAATCTGTTTGTAATCACATGATTCTCTATAGGGCACAACTGATTGGTTCCTGCTGTATCAGTAGCCAATGAGCTCGCTTCTCAACCTTCAAATAACTGGTCAGCGTGTGTCTTAGCAGTGCAGCATGATTCAGAAACCCTCCACCTTCCCCAGCTCCACCTGTAGATCTGCTACGGGTAATTATATACGCTATACAGCAGCAGCATGTCTTGCTCACTGCAGCGTGTCGTGTGTGTATTGACAGTAGCAAGTCTCGTACTTATGGGCTTAAGCCGGCTCTCCCAATAAGCGAACTAAGCGGCTGCTTAGGGCCCCGCCGCCACTAGGGGGCCCCCAAACTATCGTCCGACCATTGACCCTGCGACCGTGATCTGTAACTCGACGTACATTTGCATCACATGTTTAATGCAGCGGTAGAGTTACATACGGGACACTGCACTTTTTCGCTATCACAAAAGTGTATTATTTGCATTTGTTTTAAAGCCTTGCCGTTTAAACATTTAATTCGCGTGCTGTTCTGACATGCGTTTTTTTTTCTGAGCTCTTAGTCGCGTACACACCGAGCTCGCGCACTAAAAACCTGTCAAACGGCACCCGATTACTGGACTTTAGCGTCTGATTGTGCTAATACTGTCAAATACACAGTTTACATAAAAACAGTTGGTTATGTCTAAAGTGAAAGTGATCAGTTGCATCTGTCACTGTGTGTTAGAAGCGTGCTGATCTTCAAGGGACAGCAGCCTATACACATGGATAGTTAAAGGGATAGTTCACCCAAAAATGAAAATTCTGTCTACTCACTCTCCATGTATCAATTTCTTTCTTCTGCTGAACACAAAATAATATATTTTGAAGAATGTCGTTAACCAAACAGTTGATGGACCCCATTGACTTCCATAGTAGGAAAAAATATACTATGGAAATTAATGCGGTCCATCAACTGTTTGGTTACACACATTTGTCAAAATATTTTATTTTGTGTTCAGCAGAAGAAGAAGAAAAATTATACATGGAGAGTGAGTAAATAATGACAGAATTGGGTAAAATATCCCTTTAATGTTAATACATTTATTATTGTTATCTTGTTACAGGTCCATCTGATCTGTTGTATTTGAAAATATGTCTTATTTTAAGTGTTTAATTTAAAATGGTCCGTTTTGTAATTAAATAAAAAAAAATTATAAAATAAACTTTTTCTAAAGTTAGCTTGGGTTTGATACTGTTAAAATTTAAAACAGTAAACTGTAAAAAAAAAAAAAAAAAAAAGGAAAAACATTCCAGACAGACATTGATGTAAGCAACACAGCTACAACTAATAAAATTGATAATGCGTGTCTTTTTCAGTCTGCGAATAATCAAGCATTGACAATAGTCAATCATGTTGGTGGCGACCATGGGCCCCCAAATAAAATTCTGCTTAGGGCCCCATAAAGGCTTGAGCCGGCTCTGCGGTCTGTCATCTCAAATTATAAATGAGAAAAGATATATGACTGATGCTGAGCCAGAGACGGATGTGCTCTGCACTTGTCTTATCACAGTGTTTTCAACCACATAATATTTATTTTAGGTTTCAGACATTTAAATACTCATAGATACAAGAAAAAACATACCGGTAGTTTGTAAAATACACTGATGTTGATGGAAGCAGCAATAATAATAATTGATGTAAATAAACACGTTTTATTCACATTCTAATGTATTTGAAGGACAGGAAAACCCAGACAGCAACATAGTGTTGGCCCAGATCCGGCCCACATCTGGCACACGTGGACTACATATACCAGATGTGGGCCGACACCATGTTGCTGTAGGGCAATGATTTCTACTCACCATAGACAGAAACACTGAATGTTTTTGATGATCGTTTTGCTCTAGTTATATGAAGTTTATAGATTCCAGCATGTTCAGTTGTGGTGTTTGTGATGGTCAGAGATCCAGTTTGATTGTCCAGCCTCAGTCCGTCTCTGAATCTCCCATCAGTGAAAGCTAGTGTTTCTGTTTCAGACTCCCACAGTATGGTGTTTTCACGAAGGCTTATTTCAGAAAGCCCAGGGTTTAAAGTGACCGAATCTCCCTCCGACACTGACACTGACGTCACCTTATCTGCATCACCAAACACACACGGAGAACAAACAGGAACAGAGTTTGTCACAGATTATCTTTTAAATAACGTTGTAATTGTTTAAGAAAGTAAATAGTTTGAAATTTCAAATGAATAATATCGTAAAACAACAGAATAGAGTAACATGGGGTGTGTGGATATTGTATGGAGTGATACAATAAAAATAAAGAAAGGTGCAACAAATATTTAACTCACAGTTGATAGTGAGAATGAAAACTGTATTCATTGGTTGGTTGGTATGTACTTCATAATGTCCAGCATGGTCAGTTGTGATGTTTGTGATGGTCAGATATCCAGTTTGATTGTCCACCTTCAGTCTGTCTCTGAATCTCCCATCAGGACCATCATCATATACAGTGATTCTGTCATTAATTACATTTATTTCAGCTAGTAAATATTTTCCAAACCGCCACCGAATTTGTTTTCCATCCTTCATTTCATTACTACCAAAGTTTAGAGTGACCGAATCTCCCTCCATCCCTGACATTGCTGTATAACCAAACACACCTGAAGAACAGAGAGAGAGAGAGTTTGTCACAGATTAAAGCTTTAAATAACTTGATTTTGGTTTGATGAAGATTCACTAAAATACTTGAATTCTTTGAATCTGAAGTGAATACATTCTAATACTTAGACATAATTTTACATGGACCAGTAACTAAATGAAAAGAGACAATTTTACTTAGATAAGAGTAATGTCAAACTAATCTTAAAACTTAAACCCTAACCTGAATCAAAACTTTAAAAATCAATACCTTATACTTGAGAATAACAGTCAATGTTAAGCATCTCTGACTATTTTCACCAGTAATGTACATACACTAAAACAGAAGCAACTAAAGCCTTAAAAACACATTTTAAACTCACCATCCAGACGCCACAAACAGAACAAAACTAATTTGAGAAACATTTTCTTCATAGATTCACTGAAAACCTGCTATTGAGCCAAATGTCTGATAACACTGATCGGAAGCACGCCTGAAGACTGATATTTATCTGGTCTCTCAAGAGGTTTCAACCAGCCGTCCCTTTATCAGAGGAAGTCATGAAAATAAAGCGGTTGCAGATCTTACATTTTTAAACGAATTCTGGCCCTGTATTAGTTGAGTGAAACGTCACGTGTGTTGGATTAGATCTAGATCTACTGGTGTTTTATTTTATGCTGTGAGTGTCAATCCTGTTTGACCTCTGACCCTTATTTGACAGCACTTTATTTCAGTGTGAAGATGTTTTGTGCGGAGTGGAAGATTAAAAGGGTCATAGCAGGACAGAAAACGAAGAAACACTTCACAAACTACTGACACACAGAGAGAGAAAACATCCAGCGGAAGCTGTTTATCCACCCAACAGATTTCTGTACTGATTAAAACTAAGAGGAAACCCATTGCCGCGTCCAATTAGGTTTGAGTTAGAGTTTGAAATCTCAGGCTTTTGTTTGCAGACTTTGTTATCTTGGTGAATCTGAGCAAAATAACTCTTGAAGCACATGTGAGTTTACCTTCTTCTGGAGGAACTAGAGGCCTGGATCAATACTTTCCTAAATTCATGTTAAGTTATGATGAGTTTACACAATCATTCTGATATTGTAGCCTACCTGTAATGGCATCAAAGGTTGGAAAGCAATAAACTGAAAAGATTCAACATTTTAGTGCATGGACATCTCCAATATGACAACAAAGTCTATGAAGTGCCGACCGCCTCCTGCTGGATGAACGTTGAGAGGAGAAACATTTTCACGTGTGTGTGTGTGTGTGCGCGCGTGTGTGAGACGAAGAAGATAATTGCAATAGGCCTACTAAATTTAATCCAAACCATCAAAGAGCAGAGACACACATCTAACTTGAACGAGACCGAACAGAGAATGAATGTAATTAGGAGCAGGTACAAACGAGACTAATAAATTAAACACGGCTGAAACCAATGTAAAATGTTGTACTATAACTGTAGTAGCTATATATGTAACCAGCCACTTTTAAAATAAATAAATAATAATAGGCCTAATCTTGTTTGCAGGGTGTAAAAAGCAAAGCTCACGGGCCGGTGCTGAAGGAACTGATGCAAACACAAAAGTGCGTATCTATACGACGAATGTTATTTCTCGTGCCATTTATACGCCAGAAATAGTTTTTGGGTGCATACGCACTTAATGGCGTGTAATACGCACACACTCCCACCCCTAATCCTACACAAGGGTTTTCAGTGCATAGCATATGCACACAAAAACAATTTTTTGGCGTATAAATGGTGCGAGAAATAACATTCGTGGTATAGATACGCACTTTCATGAGATCGTGTTGCAACTTCCGTGTGACGGTGGTGGTGGAGGAGGCTGATGTTGTGGAGATCTGTCGAGTGTTAAAGTCGGCATGAAATCAAAATTGATATTTACTTTGTTAGCGGATATTACTAGTCTTGTGGTGATCAATTAATCCGTGCAAGGTAATACACGGAAAAAAATTGTTTGCCAAAGTTATCTTTAATCAAAGTTTGAAAAGTTACTTCCGGGTCTGGAATGGTTCTTTTTCTGATGACATAGGTTTGACGGCATGGGTTGGTTAAACGCTTAACCACTCTCCTCAAACCGTTACTCTGCTGTGGGCGAGAGATGGAGAGGAGGAGCGCTGAAGTAAAACCCTGCCCTCTGTTCAATATTCCCTTTCACTCGGAAATGCGTCACAACACTTGAGAAAAGTCGTTTGCAACTTCCGGTTTACACAGACTTTAAAGGTAAACGTTCAACCATTCATCTACTGTTGCTGAAGCATTTAGTCATGTTGAAGTCAAGAAATTATTGTGTTTTATTGATGTGTATTTATTGTAGAACATTGTCGCTGTGGGCGCGGGTTTCTGTGACGGTCTTGACTTCGGTGACAACACCAAGGCTGCTGTGATCCGCCTGGGTTTGATGGAGATGATCGCCTTCGCTCGGTTATTCTGCACAGCCAGTCCGGTTTCTCCCGCCACGTTTCTGGAGAGCTGCGGCGTCGCCGACCTCATCACCACCTGCTACGGAGGACGCAACCGCAAAATCGGAGAAGCGTTCGCTAAAACGGGGAAGGTATGTTTGGTCCTCAGGTTTAAATGTTACGTCACTGTTCATTTGCATCATTAAATATTTCTGTTTGTTGTCAGTCTATCGTGGAGCTTGAGAAGAAAATGCTGAACGGCCAGAAACTTCAAGGTCCGGTGTTGTGCCGAATTTCGACCCCCTGCCAGTGTTGCCAAATTGGGACGGTGATTTCCAGCCCAAAAGCTCACCAAAACCCGCCCACTCCAAGAAAGAAACGCCCAAAATTTTACTACCAAAATAATGTGATATCATTTTATGGCCATGTCATTCAAGGTTGATAAACACAATTTGTATCTCCTTAAAACAAAATAACGATGATAAAATAAAATAAATCAATCAATCAATTTCCCAGGTAAACGGATCAAAACAGGGCAATAATTAAGGAGAATTAGCAAATATGACTTTAAATGTCCAAGTGGACACTGTCAAAACGGCAATCAAGAAATTAACCAATGACTTTAACCCTTGGAAGTAGCCTACACATTGCAGAATTTATAGCAGTCAAAACTGATTCATCGTTGATTCAAACCGTTTTCAGCAGCTGTCAGGGACAAGTAGAGTGCAGGCAGTCTGGATGGTGTAAAAGTGGCGGATGTCTGGTTAGGCTAGTGTGCACATGTCCATGGAAAGGAGTCGTCCCATATTCGATTTCAATTGAAGTCATTCTGCGCTCTCCTCATCCGTTATATTCACCATCGAGTCATCTCCCACCACATGTACGTTTGAGTTGCTCACTATCTCACTCTTTACTGTAGATACAAGTTAACGCGCTAAATCGCGTCTTCCTGCTGATCGCTCGCTGATTGGCTAAAGGTCCGTGCTCGTCGATGACGTCAACACCAACGCCAGCTGACTCTGCTGCATGGGTGTGTGTAATGTCATGATGACTGATTTTATGGACTACATGCACACTTTAGTTTAGCTTTTTAACCAATTAGACTTTAACATTTAGATATTTGAAAACCGCCGAACTGACCCCAAACCAGCCCAAATTTTGTTTACCCGCACAATCATATTCAAAACTGCCCAATAAGATCCCGCCCAATCTGGCAACACTGCCCCCTGCCAAATTATTTGTCAATATTAATTGTCTGTGGACACAGAGCCAAAACCATATAAATTCGAGCCGCTAGCTCAAACTGCGGTGTCGCATCACATTAACTCCCGCATCGCGATCGGCATCCGACGATGCTAGCGAAGCAGCCGCGCTAGAGAGAATGGGGCCAGTATCTAGTATCTGAGTGGATTATTATTACTATTAACCTACGTTAAGCATATTTTGCCGCTATGTGAAAAAAAATATCCAGCAAAACGCGCCGGCGGTTGTGGAGTCCATGCAGGAAGAGCAGCGTTTGGCACACAAGTGCATGTAAACACTGGCGCCTAATTTCCAAGTCTGGTGAAAAGTTATGCAGTCCAGCAGTGCTGTTGCAACCGGCAACGCTACACCTACGTACCAGCCTAACTGTAGCCTAACTACACTAACTGATGCAATACTATGCTACTAACTAACTATGCTTCTAACAATACTAACAAATATGCTAATGAACTACCTAGGCTACACAAAATAATCTAAATAACTATAAATGCTATGCTAAAATACGCTATCCTGATCGTTTTCAATACTCATAATTCCAATTTCCAACTCCTGACTCGCTAGTGGTTTTGACGGAACCAGATGCTTTTATACCAGGGGCTGCCGAGGGCGTGGTGAGCTCACACCAAGGGCGTGGCAGAGTACCGTCACAGAGTACCCTACGTCACAGAGTACCCCTACTTCACAGAGTACTATACGTCACAGAGTACCCCTAGTTCAGGAGATTCCGTTTAACCTGAAGAGGGCAGCACTCAGACGTTTTTAGACCATATATTTGAAAATTAAAACACTTTATACTCAAATGTTAAAAAAATTACTTGAATCAATGAACAGCATTTATGAAGCTCCATTCTTACAGATCATTAACTAAAAAAAGTTGTTTTAGTGTTTAGTTACCCTTTAACTCTCACTCTGACGCACTATATGTTCACCTTTAACATTTTAGGGGTTCCACCTTTGACCTTTTCTTGAGAGTCAGCAACTCCTTAAAGAAACACAGAACCATGTATTTTAATTTTTATGTTTGCAAACTGGACTGCAGAACAGATCTTATACTGTACAACAGATATGAAAGAAAATTAGGTATTGTGTGATTGTCCTGTTTTGATTTGTTGTTAGAACCTTATCAGTTCCATTTTTAAAACGATCTTTTCATATTCCAGATGTGAAAGGTCAGTCTTAGTTTTGGGAATGTGTTTTATTTTGTTTATTATTACTGGTTCTCGAGCGGTTCCTCTGTTAGAACAGCAGAATCTATTTATAGTGAACCCATCACTAAAACTAGCACTATTTTTGGAAAGGTTATTTTCTGTTTGGGACACTAGAGAGCGGTGATGTGCTTCTCGAAATGTATGCAATGCACTTTAATATTCATTTAAATCATCTGTAACACTTTACACTGCAAAGGTGGCACAGAAGCACTTCTGAAGTGGCATTTAATGCTGCTCACATGTGGCATAAATTTGCATTGACACATCAAATAACTGTTTACTTTTTGATATTATGGGCTGAGGTGTGTCAGAGCAGACACAATTTATTCAGGCAATTTATGCTGCATTACATCTGCACACAGAATTTTGAGCAGGCACAGAGCAGCCTTGACTTATCTGTATAAAGACGCCAAAAGGGTGGGATCGATATTTAATAATGAAAGCTGGTAAATTTCCACTTTTGAACAAGAAGGACAAACTGAAGCTGGATCATCAGACTGGATCTCTGACCATCACAAACACCACAGACTCTGGACTTTATCATCAACTAAAGATCAACAGCAAGAGAATCATCAGTAAAAAGACCTTCATTGTTGCTGTTCTCGGTGAGTCGATTTGTTTAAAATCATTGATCGTTGATGTGTTTAGTGATATTTTTGCAGCGACAGTCAGAGGTGTTTTTTCTTTACCTGGATATTCATTAACATACTGTAGCATACAGTAAGCAACTAATAAGAGTTACTGTTTTTGTAACTGAAACTGTCAGTATGTTTTGTGTGTGTTAACCATTTGTCTCATTTAAAAAAAAAAATCCACCGTAAAAAAATACATCTGTTATCCCACATCATTGTTTACAGTTTGGTGTAACATCTTTAAGCCAGTCTAGAGTTATGGTCTTCTTGCAGTCCACAATTATTATCTTACATATCTTCTGGTCAATTTTGTCCTATAGGCGTCTTTTACTGTGGTTCCTGATTCTCACTGGATTTAATTTTTTATTGGTGTAATAATCCCTCATTTGAAAATATCTACGGGTCTTAATTTCTTAGTATAAAAGTTTCTGTTAAGTCCCGAAGCTTCTCATTTCTTCAATAATACTGCACATCAATGTTATTCCCCTCTTTACTACCTTTGTTGAAATACTGGACCATATTTTACCAGTTCAAACTCTTTGTCGTAAATGATCCACTTTAATTTACCATATTCTTTATCCAGTATGAATTGTTTAACAATATAATGCCATGTTTCCAAAGGGAGCAGCGTTATTGGGTCAAGGATCCTTTAATGTGCCTATAGATTTCTGTCTCTAAAACCATTTTGTTAGGAGATAACAGTTTAAACATAGAAAATATTATTCTTCAAGCAAGTTATTTTTTCCATAATAAATAATCTAATTAACGTTAAAATCGACAGCCCTAGACTGAATGTGAACATAAATACTTTATTAAGATATACATTTTGGCCAAGAAATATCATACAGAAAGACAAGCGCTCTTCATAAAGTATCTGTTTGTTGTTTGACTTACAGCTGCTCTGAGTCTGTAGTATTGATATGCTAATGTTACTGATGTTTTTATATATTCACCATATTGGCATGGGGTAATTTCCATGAGGTCATCTCTCAATGCAAATCAAACCAGCTATTAGGCTAACTGAAATAAAACCATGCCAATCTCTAGGTTTGGTGAAGATGTATTCGTTGTTATTTTTTTATGGAATGTATGCATACTGAGTTTGGCTAAAATTAGCTAGTAGGCTAAAAGTTACTTTGAACTTATATACGGTATACCATAGAAAGTATGTTTAATGACACAGTCAAAGTTATTACTGTAACTTATTACTGTAACTTATTAATGTAGCGTTTTGAGAGTTTCTTTCAGAAAGTAAATTATCTGAAATAGAATGAAATGTTTAGCTGGATTTGAAAATGTATGTTTTCAGTAACTGCTTTAAAAAATATTTTGTAATTTTAGAATTGCTAAACATGTCCTCTGAATGCCAAAAGAAGTGGAGACGACGAAGGTAGCAGCTCTGAATCCGAGCTAGGGGTCAGTGGAGCCAGCCTTGGCGGGGGAGGGCAGTCTCGCGGAGGGATCAACATATGATGAAAAATAAAGAGAAATTTTGGCTGTTCAAGATCAATAGAATCTGATTCACTCGTAACGGCTGAAGTCTTTTCAATCTAATCTTTTGTTTTATCAAAAACCTAATTTTATGATTAAAAAAAAAAAACATATGACAAATGGAGAGCGGTAGTAGTAAAGTGAGATCTGTGTGTCTCTTTATTGATTTGTTTTACATGTCTAAGGGAAATATAAACAATAAAGCCCTTCAAATTGTATTTAAAAATATCAAGACACTGAAAATGCAAAGGGAGAGCACACGCTTAAGTAATAAACTACATTTATATGGACAAAAACACTAGAAAAACAAGAAATACATTTGAAGAACCTTTGATGTTCAGCGTGCTGCTTTAGATTTCAATACTTCCTGAAAAAAAAATTAAAATATTAAGCCATAAATCTAACAAATATTTATGCAAAAACAGTTTGTGAGAAATTATTTCATCAGTTCGATACCTGGTGTGTGAATATGTTCTTGATCTTGTTCAGCTCTTCTGGATCTGATGTCATACACCACCAGAATGACAGTAGCCACGCCCACCAGAGCAGAGAGGACCAATCGGATCACAGCTTCAGTAGGACCACAACAGTGGACGGAGTCTGAGGAATAAAAACATCAAACTGAGATCAGCTCAGTCAATAAATACTAATATTAGCGCTGACTTCAACTAGTATCATCAGTGCTGTGGTACCTGCACATGTGTGGCAGAGTGTGTGGATGTCCAGATGTGTGGTCTGGTTGCTGATGGGATTGTTCAGCACACAGCTGTAGGTGTTTTTATCCTGATATTCCACCTCCAGAGGTAGAGAGAGACTGATGCTGAGATCACACACACTGATGCTGGACAATACACTGATTCCTGCGTACCAGGAGAGAGTCGCATTACACACATTCACCACTGAACACACCAGTGAACAATTTGATGATGAAGAGGATGATGAACATTGTGAAGAGTTACTGATGATGACAGGAACAGGCAGACGAGCTGAAACATGAGAGAATAAAGATAAATATGAACAAATACAAAGTTCTGTCATGAAACAGATGGTGCAGGCTGATTGGTCCTTAACTCAATCAGTTTGCAATCACATGATTCTCTAGGGCACAGCTGATTGGTTCCTGCTGTATCTGCACAAACTTCAAATACTTAGTCAGCATTTGCATTAGCAGTGCAGTGCGCTTTCAGAAACCCTTCACCTTCCCCAGCTCCACCTGTATAAATCTGCTACGGGTAATTCATGAATGCTATACAGCAGCAGCATGTCTTGCTCACAGCAGCGTGTCATGTGTGTATCGACAGTAGAAAGTCTCGTGCTTGCTCTGCAGCAGCAGCAATAACCAACTCTGAGATTTGTTATGACAGAAATCTAATCAACAATCTTATTTCCGGTTCAAAGTGTTGAGTAAGTGTTTATACGGTCTGTCATCTCAAACTATAAAATGAGAAAATATATGACTGGTGCTGAGCCAGAGACGGATGCGCTCTGCACTTGTCTTATCACAGTGTTTTCAACCACATAATATTTGTTTTAGGTTTCAGACATTGAAATACTCATAGATACAAGAAAAAACATTTAGTATTTTTTTCATTTAGTAGGTACAAGAAAAAACATACCGGTAGTTTGTAAAAAAAATACACTGATGTTGATGGAAGCAGCAATAATAATAATTGATGTAAATAAACATGTTTTATTTACATTCTAATGTTTTTGAAGGACAGGACAACCCAGACAGCAACATAGTGTCGGTCCAGATCCGACCCACATCTGGCACACGTGGACTCCACATATACCAGATGTGGGCCGACACCATGTTGCTGTAGGGCAGTGATTTCTACTCACCATAGACAGAAACACTGAATGTTTTTGATGATCGGGTTACTCCAGTTATATGAAGTTTATAGATTCCAGCCTGTTCAGTTGTGGTGTTTGTGATGGTCAGAGATCCAGTTTGATTGTCCAGCCTCAGTCCGTCTCTGAATCTCCCATCAGTGAAAGCTAGTGTTTCTGTTTCAGACTCCCACAGTATGGTGTTTTCACGAAGGCTTATTTCAGAAAGCCCAGGGTTTAAAGTGACTGAATCTCCCTCCGACACTGACACTGACGTCACCTTATCTGCATCACCAAACACACACGGAGAACAAACAGGAACAGGGTTTGTCACAGATTATCTTTTAAATAACGTTATGATATGACATTTCAAATGAATAATATCGTAAAACAACAGAATAGAGTAAAATGGGGTGTGTGGATATTATATTGAGTGATTTAAAAAAATAAAAAGGTGAAAAATATTTAACTCACAGTTGATAGAGACAAAAAAAACTGTATTCATTGGTCGGTTGGTATCTACATCATAATGTCCAGCATGGTCAGTTGTGATGTTTGTGATGGTCAGATATCCAGTTTGATTGTCCACCTTCAGTCTGTCTCTGAATCTCCCATCAGCAACATCATCATATACAGTGATTCTGTCATTAATTACATTTATTTCAGCTAGTAAATATTTTCCAAACCGCCACCGAATTTGTTTTCCATCTTTCATTTCATTACTACCAAACTTTAGAGTGACTGAATCTCCCTCCATCTCTGACATTTGTGAAAATGCTGTATAACCAAACACACCTGAAGAACAGAGAGAGAGTTTGTCACAGATTAAAGCTTTAAATAACTTGATTTTGGTTTGATGAAGCTTCACTAAAATATTTTAATTCTTTGAATCTGAAGTGAATAACATTCTGCAGCAGTATAAACAGAAAACATGCTGAATGAAATGTGAAATACTTAGACATAATTTTACATGGACCAGTAACTAAATAAAAAGAGTACTTAGATAAGAGTAATGTCACACTTAAACTAATTTAATGCTGTTGGGTAGGCTATTTTAGCTTCATACTTATTTAATTTATCCCTAATAATTGAGTTTAGACCTGAATCAAAACTTAAAAAATCAATAACTTATACTTGAGAATAACAGTCAATGTTAAGCATCTCTGACTATTTTCACCAGTAATGTACATATACTAAAACAGAAGCAACCAAAGCCTTAGAAACACATTTCAAACTCACCATTCAGACGCCACAAACAGAACAAAACTAATTTGAGAAACATTTTCTTCATCGATTCACTGAAAACCCTACGATAGTGAACCAAATGTCTGATAACACTCAGACTGATCGGAAACACGACTGAAGTTTAATCGTCTCTCAACAGGTTTCAACCAGTCGTAGTTCCCTTTATCAGAGGAAGTCATGAAAATAAAGCGGTTGCAGATCTTATATTTTTAAAACGAATTCTTGCCCTGTATTAGTTGAGTGATTAGATCCATACTGGTGTTTTATTTTATGCTGTGAGTGTCAATCCTGTTTGACCTCTGACCCTTATTTGACAGCACTTTATTTCAGTGTGAAGTTTTGTGTGGAGTAGAAGATTAAAAGTGTCATATTAGCAGGACAGAAAACGAATTAACGCTTCACAAACTACTGACACACAGAAAAGCAGAAACTGTTTATCCACCCAACAGATCAAACCTGTTCAAGATAAACCAAAGAGGAAACCCATTGCCACGTCCAATTAGGTTTGAGTTTGTGATTGAGATCTCAGGCGTTTGCAGACTTTGTTATCTTGGTGAATCTGAGCAAAATAACCCTTGAAGCACATGTGAGTTTACCTTCTTCTGGAGGAACTGAAAAGTGTAGAGGCCTGGATCAATTTTTCCCTAAATTCATGTTAAGTTATGATGAGTTTACACAATAATTATCATATTGTAGCCTACCTATAATGGCAACAAAGGTTGGAAAACAATAAACTGAAAAGATTCAACATTTTAGTGCACGGACATCTCCAATATGACAACAAAGCCTCTGAAGTGCCGAGCGCCTCCTGCTGGATGAACGTCGAGAGGAGAAACATTGTCACAACACCAGGATGTGTGTGTGTTTTGTAGCAGACGATTCAGAAGAAGATCATACTAAATTTAATCCAAACATGCAATAATCCAAGAGCAGAGACACACATCTAATTTGAACGAGACCGAACAGAGAATGAATGAGGATACAACAATTAGGAGCACAAACGAGACTAATAAATTAAACACCGCTGAAACCAATGTAAATAAATGAGAAGCGGGAAAACTGAACAAAGGAATTCACAGACTGTGATGATGACGCGCTTCTACAGTTATTAACATCATACATCTATCAAAAATGTACTTTTATAACACTAGGCCTATACTTTGTGCAATAGTGCATTCAATTAGCCTAAATAAGTAAAAACAGCAACGAGTGTTTGCAATACTGATGAGTGACGGTGAATTTAAAATCGTTCTCTCTTCATGTTTCTGGAAAACAAGATTCTTTCATGAATACAGATTTCATTTTGTAAATAAGTGTGTTTAATAAAAATAAAAGAAGAAGAAATTTTAGAAGTTCAACCTGTGAACTTTTGGCTAATGTTTGTATAACGGACTGAGAGCTTCACTGCAAAACACATTAAATGCAACAGATATTAGAGACAAAGTTTGATGACTAACAAGGACCATATTAACCCATTTAAGCTCACCGGCAACTATAGTTGCCGCAGTGTATCGTTGTAATTTTCCTTTTGTAAGTATTTTTCTAGATGTTATCCATGTTTAATGTCTCAATGACATGCAAGCAAACAACCAAGTAAAGGATTTCAAGAAAAAAAAAAAGGTATTCACTTCCTTCCTGTCACATGAGGCTGTCAACTTCCTATGCCTACTTCCAGGAAGCATGGCAAAGCCAAACCCTCCCAAAGAAAGGTCATTTTCATGTTAATAATACGATTTTTTTTGTTGACATATATATATCTATATAATCATGAAGGTCTCTAGAATCATCCAAACAAAACAAATCTTACAAGAGATAGGTGCCTGTTGAGGACGACCATAAATCCCATGGAGCGGCCGATAGCCTGTGCAGAGCGTTTGGTGGCCATCAGTGCGAGGTCCGTTGCCGCGCGCAGATCCCTGATGACGTCAGGGTCCACTGCGCCGTCGTCCAAGGATTGGAGCAGCTTTGCCTGGAATACCTGCAGGATTGCCATGGCGTGAAGAGCTGAAGCTGCCTCCCCCGCAGATGCATAGGTCTTGTCTGCCTGGTGGGCTGTGAACCTGCACGGCTTGGAGGGCAGGCTGCGGTCCGAACCCAGCGCAGACGAAGACGGGCACAGGTGCGCGGCAACGGTCTCCTCGACGGGAGGCATGCGCACATACCCGTGGGCTTCCGCCCCGTCCACGTGCGCGAACATGGCCTGCGTGTTAGAGTGGGTGCGCGCCGATTGGGGCGCAGCCCACGACTTCACCACGTGCTCATGGACGTCCGGGAAGAACGGGGGTACTTCTACTCGATGCAGTCTGACAACGGCTCGACTGGAGGAACCACGAGTCCAGCTTGCTTCTCACCGGCTCATCCGGGGCGCTCCACGTGAGGTCCAGCTCCGTGATGGCCTTACCGAGGACCCTGACGAGCTCCTCCTGGAGGTCTGCAGGGCCCTCTTGGTCGGGGCGTTCTGATTGAGACGCCTATTCCTGTTCCGACGCCGAGAGCGACATGGAGTCGTCTTCCCTGCCAGCTCCGAAGGAGACGAAGTTCGCGGCGGCGAGGGGGGGGGCGAAAGCTCGCGTCCGCGAAGCTGACAGCGTCGAAAACCTCGTCCTCGGGCGGGGGAGGGCCCACCAGCGGCTCGCTGGCGGCAGTGGGCCTCATCCCTACTGTTGCTCGAGCCACTTCCCTTCTGGCTCTGAGGGCGCGCACTGGCAGCTCGGCGCAGTGGGCGCACGTTTCGTCATTCAGTGCCGCTTCGGCGTGGGCGAGGCCCAGGCACGCGAAACAGAACTCGTGAGGGTCGGGCGGGTCCAGGGGGCCCGCACATATCTGGGCATGTAGTAGCCATCGGATGCTTCGAAGAAAAGTTGATAGTCCTCTAATGCAACTTCTACGATGACTGATTTCTAGCGTGAAGAAAGAGATTCTGACGCAATTGTCACGCCCATTGCATTTTATACTGCCCGCGAACCTGTCAGTATTTGCATGCTTCGCGTCAATTGGTTGAGGGACAGCTGGCGTTAGCTTATAAGATTTCAGCAAAAATGGAGAAGGGAGGAGTTCCCATATACGTCTCAGTTGACGTAATGTTGAAGTTACCTCCTTGAAAGGGAACTGCTTTTTCCAAAAGATGTGCAAAAAACTGTGTCAAATTATCCATGTTATCCATGATGAAAGTTAGAAATGTGGGTCAAAAAGACCCTGACCAGCGCACAAGGGTTAAGACAAATGGAATGTATTGTTTGTTGTGTTTTAAGATTTAAGAATTTTACTAACACCTCTTCCATGATGCCAAATGTTCTCCTCCTATTCATATTTTACATTGAGGGGGTGCATACACATATTTGCCCACCGGCAACTATAGTTGCCGCACATTCAAATACGATTTTCAAGAAAAAAAAAAAAAAAACTGGGGAAAATAAATGCAGAATATGTTCATATAGGACACTATTAACACGACTATATGCATGAAACCATTCAGAAAAATTTGGGCACAAAATGGGTTAAATCCAAAGCATCTATTTAAAGCTCAGTCTATAGGGTAGAAAATAGCACTGTTCATAGAGGCAGTTTTTTGCTTTAAACTCGAGCGATGATGAGCCAAAATATCTAGCAGAGCATAGTGAAAAGAACTTAGATTCTGGATGCTACGATTGTTCGATTATGGCCACATTTACACATAGCCGGGTATTAAGAGAAACGAATATTTCCCCCCCTCCGTTTTCAATAATAACATCGTGCACACAACCCGCATAAATACCCCGTCGAGTGCCATCATAACTATGCCAAACCCTATGGGCGGCAGTGTAGGGAGAAGGATAAAGCCATGCAAGCCAATCAGAATCCTCAGAATCGACAAGAGAGAACCTAAAAACCCCGTTTCTCCCAGTTGACACGACAACATAAAACCATAGACAGACAGTATATAAACTGGACACAGCGACCCCATAGGTTTCAACGGAGAGAAGTGAAGTCAATTAGAAGCACTCACTTCCTGATCGCCAGGCGAACTGCGCAGGCTCACACTGAGCTTGACGACGTAGATGTGACGTGAGCAACCTGTAGGTCTTCTAGTAGCATGTGCCGAGAGAAATCTGAATCATTCCCTTCCGAATCTCGCAGAGACGGAGAGCGTGAGTATTAGCTGTCCATGAGCTAGCAGCAGGAGCAACTTTATCACTCTCTATGGGCTTCTCCCTTGACTGTATGCCTCCACGTCCTCCCGATTGCTTGTGAGCTTCTCCTCCGGTCTATACAGTAATTTCTTGACTTGTGCGACAGAGTCGCGTGGTTATGACGCAATCGTAGCCTATTTTTACAAAAACTGCTTCTACGGGGCCATAACGTAAGATACAAGGTAATGGAGCCTTTTATACATTGTCGTGTTTCTTTAGAAATAAATAATGGAAAAACGGTGTCTTTAAACGCCTCAGATGTAAAGTTATTCGCTGTCAAAGTGACGCCAAAAATGAATGGGAGTCAATGGAATGCTAACAGCAGGTGGGGGTCCGCTAGCCAATGGCGGCGCCCGGGGATGCTTCAGTGTCTTCCGAAACACTTGCCCCCCTGCATATAACCGGCGTTTTCAGAAATCTCCACTTTGGCCGGAGTTTTTAGAAATAATCGGTTTCTGGGATAAAAACGGCGTTTTCGTGTAAATGACAGGCCAAAACGCAGAGAAATATCTGCGTTTTCCCATCGTGTAAACAGGGCCTTAAACTATTTCTCTGTGCCACCACATTCTCATCCCTTCTTTTTATTTAAGAAACGCATGGAACCCATTAAAAAGAGTCAGGAACTTGGAGACAATTCTCCGTTCACGAAACTATCAGCTTTATTTTCTGCACGTTTGCTTATATTTATTGTCAAGGGGTGGTGTAGCAATCGTCCAATGAGAATATACATTACACCATATAGAATATAAGATGAAGAGAAAACAAGTCCATCAACAAATTTCCTTAGCACACACACACACACACACACACACACACACACACACACACACACACACACACACACACACACACACACACACACACACCTCTCCTCATCTAACTCCCCATCTCTCCCTTGTACAAGGTCAGCTGAGAGGGCTCATAGAGAGAGGAAAAAGGTGGGACAGACAGAAAAGTCAGGCTGAGAGGATTATTTTACACAGATGAAATAAAAAGATGTGATAAGAGCAAAAACAAAAGAGAGACAGAAGGAAACATCCTGTCAGAGATTAAATGTGAACAACACCAAAAGGTGTGAGTCAGGGCCCACATGAGCTCTAACGTCAGTTCCAGTGGATAAATACAGTATTTGATCATCGCTTTTTGGGAACATTTTCATACACAGCATCCGTCTTTGATTTCTGTAAGGAAACACAAACTCAATCAGGAACTTGGGGATAAATGACATCATTCCTACTGTTCATCACAGGACTTTATAAACCGTTAATTCATCAAACATTTGAAGTTCTGCAGGTTTGTCTCTGCTTGTTGCATCACATCTACAAAGAAAGCAACGTCTGCTAAAGCTGCATCTCAGCAGATAATGATGAACCGCTGAGACGCTGCAGCTCGAGGACACACTTCAGCACAACAAGTAACAACTATATTTTTTTATTTTCCAATACAAATCCAATGGTATAAAATTATTGTTTTTTAATATAATAACAAAGCAATTTTTGTATAGTTCCAACTGTTTACATGTATGATTTTAAACATGATGGTTTTAAATTATTAGGCCACAGACATCACAGGCTGGCTTTGATGTATATGCATAAATAGAAAATCATTAAACCTAGTTAATGATATATGTAGGCTAAATAAAGGCAGAAAGCAGCAAGTCAAAAATAAAAATCAAACTAAAAATGCGTCATAAGTTCAGTCAAATTATACACGTCACTACGCCATAGTGTTTTTATACACTATGGCGTCAATTTGATGCCAAATACATTGCGATCACAGAATTAACAGTAATGAATTAAACTTATGACGAAAAAATTATAAGAAAAAAAAAGTTTTCTAGTTCTACAATAATCCGTTTTTTAATTGTACTTTTATTTTCTCTACTCACTTTGTTTTTGTCTTTGCTTGCGATTACAAACGTTACGTTATCTTTTTTGTTGTTTACAAAAAAAAAAATCAACACACCCGCTCAAAAAGTGCCGGGACAAATGTAAACTCGCCCAGTTGTTCCAGCGCAAGTGTTCTAAGCAGATTTACAAGTTGATTTTATTTTTTCGATGTGCAAAGAAAAAAATAAAAGACCTCATCGCATTGTCTTATTGACCTCGCAGCAAACACAATTGATACGTTTTCAATTGATATAAGATTTAGCATGAGTTGTTTAAAAAAATAAAATAAAACTAAGAAGAAAGTTAGGGACTGACAGTCACCATTCACTTTCATCTTTCATTGTATGGAAAACATTTTTAGATGAACTAACCCTTCAATGTATAATCATTTATTAATGTTAATATGTTACTGTTTTAATTTTCACACACACACACACACACACCACACACACACACACACACACACACACACACACACACACACACACACACACACACACACACACACACACACACACACACACACACACACACACACACACACACACACGCACACACACACGCACACACACACGCACACACACACACACACACACAACACACACACACACACACACACACAATGTATTTGATGTGTTAATAAGTTTTTGGGGATTAGGTCTAAAGTCTTAATTAAACTTCTAATTACTTCCTATTAATAGTTAAGGTAGTTGTTACATTTAGGTATTGGGTATAATTTAGGTTATTGGGTATAGGATTAAGGATTATTCATGTATAAGGCATTAATATGATTTAAGTACTAATAAACAGCAAATATCCTATAGCATTATGCATGCTAATAAGCAACTAGTTATTAGTAAGAATTGGACCCTAAACTAAAGTGTTTCCATTTTTTTGTGCTTATGATTTGAAATGACAATAGCCTTGCACAATGGAAAAACTGCCCGTTAGCGCTGACACAAAGGTGCAAAAACCACATGCATTCAGATAGCATAAAAACGTTGCTTTGATCTGCTCACACTGTTCACTGATCATCTGCAAACTTCAGTCAATAAGCTTCAGTCAGACTGACTGCAACAGTCCATTATGATCTTACCTTTTGTCGTGTTGTTGGTTTACACAAATATGAATCAGTTCCGTCTCCCTCTCGTGCCTGGACTGCATTAACAATAATCATAGACTTGTTAAAATGACAAAGCTTGTTTAAAAAAAAAAATATATATATATAGTGTGTGCGTGCGTGTGCGTGCGTATGCGTGTGTGCGTGTGTGTGGTACCGGTCAAAAGTTTGGAAACTTCAGTTTTATTTAATTGTTTATTTTTTATTGCAGAAATACATACAGGTATGTACGTATGTATTTCTGGAAACTTCAGTTTTAAATATATTAGGTTGATTGACCACAATTAAATAAAGTTGTAACAAAATGTAAAAAAAAAATCATGTTACTTTTGCTACTTTTTAATTAATTAAACTGAAATTAAAATATTTTTGTTGAGTGTTCCAGAAATCATTAAAATATGCCGGTTTGATACTTGATATATTGTCAATGTTGGAAACAGTTGTGCTGCTTAATATTTATATGGAATCTGTGATGCTTTTTCATGAATAAAAAGTTAAAAAGAACAGCATTTATTCAAAATAGAAATATTTTCTAACAATATAAATATTTATATCAATTTATCCTTTCTGAATAAAATTATTAATTTCTTTAAAAAAAAGAAAGAAAAAAATTACTGACCCTAAACTTTTGAACAGTAGTTTATCGTTACAAAATATTTATATTTTGAACAAAATGCTGTTCTTTTTTTTTTTTTTTTTTACATTTTATTAACCAAAGAATCCTAAAAAAAGTATCACAGGTTATATAAAAAATATTGAAATATTTGTTTCCAACATTGATAATAATAAATCATCATGATTTCTGAAGGATCATGTGACACTGAAGACTGGAGTAATGATGCTGAAAAATCAGCTCTGCATAATATAAATAAATTATATTTTAAAGTATATAAAAATAGAAAACAATTTTAAATTGTAATAATATTTCACAATATTTTTTTTCCCGTATGTTTAACAAATAAATGCAAGCTTAATGAGCATATGGGACTTCTTCCCATAAACATAAGAAATATTAATGTTTTTACGGGTACTATATGCTGTATATGTGTGTGTATATTTATATATATTTCGGATGCATTAATTGTAGTTAATTGTAGGTAATAACTGAATTCCTGACCTGTTTTTCCTACATTTCCCGCAGATGCAGAAGATCACGACTATGACCACAATCACCAGAGATCCAGCAGCAGAGATCAGGACGATGTAAAACAAGGACAGGTCCTGATCTATAATGGACATAATTCATCTGTCAGTCTGACCGCAAACAAAAATGAGAGATAATGGTGGAGTATTTTTGTGTACATGAAAATTAAATGAAAAACAGTTCAGTAAATAATCACTAAAATTCACCATTATCATTACCTGAGCGTGTGTGGCAGAGTGTGTGGATGTCCAGATGTGTGGTCTGGTTGCTGATGGGATTGTTCAGCACACAGCTGTAGGTGTTTTTATCCTGATATTCCACCTCCAGAGGTAGAGAGAGACTGATGCTGAGATCACACACACTGATGCTGGACAATACACTGATTCCTGCGTACCAGGAGAGAGTCGCATCACACACACTCAACACTGATGAACACACCAATGAACAATTCTGGTGTGATGAAGAAAGATTTTGAGAATAATCTCTGGTAATGTTAGGAGTGGGAAGACGAGCTGCAAAAACATGAGAATAAATTAGAAAGAAGGGTAAATGATAATCTACACAGCAATCTTATATTCGGTGTAGTGTGTTGACAGTCAGTGAGTGTTTCTGTTATATTAAACTATAAAATGATAAATCACCTCAGTATGTAAATAGTTAAAGGAATTTAAGAGATTCTGTACAAGTTAAGCTCACCATTTAGTAAGTAGCATAATTTATAATGATTACCAGAACAATTACCACTTGAATTGGAAGTGAACGAAGCCGTGATGTAAACATTAAAATACTCAGTCAGCTAAAGACATAAATAATATGAGTGTTAACATGATTTTTGTGTGAAATATTGCTTTATTGAATCTAATTTTACAGTTTGGATGCTTTGACAACTCAACACCCTAAAACGTCTGAAAAAAATAATGATTTAATCTGTTTTATGACACAAATAATACACAAGTTTTAACCGAAGAATGAATCTGTTTTTGTAAAATTATAAGAATTACATTTCTGCTTTTTAATTATCCAAATATTGGCCTCTTTCACTTCTATTGAGTGCCACACTGTAAACCTCCTTTTGAAAAAAGAGAGATAAAAAGAAAACAAAGGATGAGTAATTATTTTGTGATTATCAACATTATACCACAAATGCTGTTGATTGAGTTTAACTGATATATTACTATTATTAAAATCAAGTATTTGAAGAACAGAGCCGATGATCTTTTTACTCACCATAGACAGAAACACTGAATGTTTTTGTTGATCGTTTCACTCCACTTATCAGTAGTTGATAATCTCCAGTGTGTTCAGTTGTGGTGTGTGTGATGGTCAGAGATCCAGTTTGATGATCCAGCTTCAGTCTGTCTCTGAATCTCCATCAGGGAAGATGTGTTTCTCTCTCTTGATTTGAGCAATTAGAGAGTTTTCAGCTCCATATTTCCACAGTATGTCTTCATCTGCATGTATTTCAGTGACATCAGTGTTTAGAGTGACAGAATCTCCCTCCGTCACTGACACTGAATCCCCAAACACACCTGCAGGGACAAATTACGGCTCTTGTTGGTTTACAAAGCCTGAAATCAGTTCTAATTTGTAATTAAATGTGAATTGGCATGCCAAACAAAAGAACATTACATTTAATATGAACTTTAATATGATATCGGCTTAGAGCAAAATAAATATGTGAGGTTACATGACAAGGTAATTACAGCCGAGTGAAACTATACTTTAAATTCTGCTGGACACTTTTAAAGGAAAGAGAACTATTGAGTATAGCCTATCCCACAATAATATCTCCACTCGATTTGATTTATCTGGGAAGAACAGCGAATGAAAATCCATTGACTAATTTGAACAGCTTTATTACTCTGAAACGGAAGAAATTAAATCATAAAAATGATTTTATAACTCACCAGTCAAACGCCACCAGTGCAAACAGAACAAAACAAGTGTGCAAACCAATTTCTACAGTTGTTCAGTGAAATCTAATAAGACACTATCCGCCAAAAACACTTGATCTGTTCATCTGGTGTGTGAATCCTCCCACGACAGAGTCTGACCCTCCTAGTGGGTCGAAAGCACACACACTCTTTACGCTTGATGCATAATTATGTATAAACGCTCTTAGGTTCTTATTCAGACTTTAATTGTTTTTAATAGTGGAAAACATTCTTGAGTTTTATCATTTAACATATATCAAATGTAAAATAATAAATGTAGTTTTCAGACTGTTAAATGTGTAAAAGAAGAAGGGTAGCCTATATTACATGAATATTAGATTAGTCAAGATAAATGTCAAGATTAAATATATTCTTGTGGATGTTTAAATGGTTTAATAATAATTCATATGTTGCAAATAGTAGCCTAAACATCTGCCATCTCACACTTGCAGTCATACTGAGGTGTGACACTCGCAGTCAACTGAAACTGCTGCGGTCGCTTTTCTTCAGAAATGTGCTTTGATCTGTTGGTGGACAAGCATCTTGTATGTGGCCATTCGTTTAATCTTTGTTAAGCTTGTAGGTGAAGAGTTTGTCCCCCTTCCTGCTATGAACCTCACAGTTGATGCCCTCACAAAACAGCTACAGTAAAAAAAAAAAAAAAACACAAAAAGGACTCCATCCAAAACAGTCAGATTGGAGTCAGAGTCAACCGAATACCCATCATGAATCTGATAAACTATACACTGATCCTTTCTCAACACTAAATATAGGCTATATATTATACCAGTGAACCATGCCCCCGAACCCCCCTAAGATCTCGGTATTTATCAAAACCTGCGCTGCACGTGAGTCACGTGACGGTTTGGACTAAACTATAATATAACTAGTTTCGGTTTCGTATCGAAATAAAACGTTTTCGTGATCGGGTTAGGTCAGGACCGGTTAGGACGCGTTGTAAAGCTCCCCCTAGTGTTCAAAAGTGTACTATCCTGATGTTCTCAAAGCGATAGCTTCTGTTGTGTTCACTGCTGGGGGGCGATGTGAACCCATGCATGAATCATTATCGCCCCCCAGCGGCGAACCATTGAAGTATGGGGTTTACCTGATCTCTGATCAGTTTATAAACATTTGTAGGCGTTAATTAGACATTAGTATAAATAAAAGTAGCCTACTAATAGTCTCTTAACAGACACCATTAATAGTTAGACACCAACGGCGAAGCAATCTTGTTTATAAGCTCTGAAAAGCGTTTCTCCAGTCAATAACAAAACGAGATTTTTTTTTTCCCTTCTCGCGTTCGTCAAATATAATTGCAGTGAACAATTACCAGTGAAAACTGGCAGTACTTTAAAGCTTTCAAAAAATATGTAAAAGTATCAAACACTAAAAGAGCGCCAACTGATCGGCCTACCTCAAATAATGCAATGGTCTTAGTTCTATTAATTTGGCTAGTGCTAAATGTTGAAAACAGTTTTAAAGGTCTTTGCAAATTCATTATTCGTATAACGTCAGAATCGTTATATGGCCACTAAGGGGTACATAATTAATATATTTTATTTGGTAAAACTGAATAGTTAATATCAGGGTACCGGTATGTTATTTTTAAGACAGTGGGAAAACTTAATTATGCCACAAGAAGGCGACAAGTGAGTGTCTTTTTGACCAGTGCAAGTGAGTCGATTTTTTTTTGTTGTTGTTGCCTTTTTTGACATTTAATACCAAGGATGCATTTATTTGATTAATTTATTTGTAAAATGTTGTTACAACTTAAAATAGCTTATTTTTTCCTGTTTTAGAATACTTTAACACGTAATTTATTCCTGTGATGGCAAAACTTGAAAACCAATTACACCACTAGATGGCGACAAGTCAGTGTCTTTTGAGTGTTATTTACTTTCTTTTTTTATGTTTATATACAATTTCTGAAACGGTCTATGGGCAAGGCGCATCTTCTTTTTCTTCTTCTGTTAATGGCGGTTGGCAAACAACTTTTAAGTGTGCATTACCGCCACCTTCTGATATGGAGTGTGGATCACAATAGCCTTTACTCACTGCTCTTTAAATATAAAAATAAATACATAATACATAACTACATAAATATCTAATAACACTATTAATATGAATACATTATCATTCACATCATTATTAAATACAACTTTCTAAGACAAAGGCGCATCTCAAACAATTGATATATACATATGGGAGGGACTAATCTATGGGAGGGTTTGCAGGTGCGGCAGTATATATTCCAATGAGAGATTGTTTTATTAAGAAAAGAGTAACCAATCATTATGTCAGTATATGCAACAGAACTGTTGGCAATATACTGGCCCTGCAGTGGATAGAGGAGAAGAAAATTAAAAAACACTGTCATTGCATCAGATTTACTCATCACTTGAAAGTATACAATCTGGCAGGTCATTAGTTAGGATGGATATTATCAATGAGATATTCTGTAAGATGTATCATATGAAAGTTATTGGTATTTCTACACATTTCATTTGGGTTCCTGCTCATGTTGGTGTGGAAGGAAATGAGAAGGCGGATGTTCTGGCTAAACAAACTCTAAGAATAAAGCAAGTAGATTTCCAGGTCCCATTAAGTAAAAACAGAAGCTAAAGTACTCATAAGAACATATGCACAATCAGTATGGCAGGTATATTGGGATGATAATGAAACTGGTAGACATTTATACAATATGCAAAAACAAGTTGGTGCTGGGAGGAGGGAAAGCAGGAATCGAAGAGAAGGAAGTATAATAACTCGGATGAGAATAGGTCATACTGGACTTAACAGTACACTATATAAAATTTGGAAAACACTCAACTGGGGAATGCATACACTGAAGAAACAGTTGAGCATGTATTAATCCATTGTAGGTAATATAACAAAGAGAGATGTCATCTTATTCAATCAGTGAAGAAAATTAAACATCATGACTTTACTTTGTCAGGTCTATTAAGGGAAACAGCTAGTAAATTGTATGATGAAATTATTAAATTTGTGAAAGAAAGTAAATTATATAAAAGAATATAGCGTTTTTTGTTTATTTATTCTGTTTAATTTCCAGTTTGTTTTTTTGTTTTGCTTGGTTTTTATGTTTAATTATATTTTGAATAAAAGCAAATACCTGATCCATATTCCATTCCAGTTGGTGGCGGTAATGCACCAATAAGCTACAATAGCATCCAGCTGCAGCCCCGCAGACTCACCTCCGGCTAGACACCAGTGGCTGGACACCAGTGGATAGACAGCCTACGTCATTACCTTTTTCTCCGTCATTTCCGATTCGCCGCTAATTTCCGTTTTCACAATTTTATTTCCTGTTTTCACCTCTGGATTGACATATATTCTCCTATGAATAGAGAGCATATTTATTTTCTGTTTCCAACCAGTGGATAGACAGCATTCTTTGCAGGCTTTTGCACACGTCTTTTCCATATTGTCATTTTACTTTTATGACTTAAAATATATAATATAAAAGCTGTGTGCAAATTAAAAAATAAGATCTTTATCATATGTCTTTACATAAAACAATTCTCAATAATAAACTTAATATTATAACATCAATAATTCATGAAAAATGCATTCACAAGAACCACCTCGAAAATATATATTGTTCAGATCATATCACTATTTTTTGTGACTTAAATTCAGCCTAGATCAATGGACTATAACGTTTTGTCAATACAACAGACTTGTACATGTTAATTGACCACAGTTTTTTGCTTTGCCCATTTGGATATTCAATTCTTATTTTTTTTGTAAATGTAACCACTTCTGTTTTTTAAAATATACATAGATTCATATACATGATCAGACAAATTACCAAACAATCCAGATCAAATGAACACTTCATGGTTTTGCAATATTTATTGGAAATTACACAATCTGACCATCAGAATGAAGATGCCACAGTCAGGCCCGTAAGGTGTGGGGGAAGTCCTGAACAGTCCTGAAATAAAACCTGAACAGTTCAAAATAAACTATTGCACACCACACCTCATTCAGTTTTATTATTTTTTCTTACCGCTGACATCCATCTGCATGGCGCGTCCAATTTGAAAAGTGAATGACGACACGGAAATGACGTCAATTTGAAAAGGAAATGACGTCTGCTGTCCATCCACTGGTGTCCAGCCACTGGTGTCTAGCAAGTAGTGAGTCTGCAGGGAGAAGAAGATCAAGAGAAGAGGCTTGTTTGACATGAGCAAAATCTGCGCAGAACCGATCACCGGTGATCAGCGCGAGATGCATGCCGGTTAGAAATGTGTCCGACTGCGTTCCGCCTGGCTCTGATGTCATGCTGACGTATGTCAAAAATCTCTCGCGAGCGCAAGGCACACCTGTCGGATTCTGCAGTTGCGCGCAGTTGCTCTCCACCGACTGCGCGGATCAAAAGCATGATGGGAAACGACTTGCTGACGACACAGCTTAATGCTCATTGGTTTAAACAACCATGGTGTATTCTCTTTTAAAATGTTTGATATTAAAACTCTGATATCATGTTTTATGTGTATAAATGATCTGTGAATATTCCCAAACTCTCTGACAGTGCGATCTCTATATGGATTAAGTGATTATGTAATTTATATATATATAAACACATGTATTAAAGAAAAAAAAAGATTGATAAACACGTATTTGGAATGGGATTATATAGCCTAACAAGTGATTTGGGTGTCTTGTTCATTATATTTATTTTCATATTAAGCAACAGAACTTAAATTACATCCAGTTTATTAGCAACACTGTGCACGAGCGTGAATCCCGTGAATCCCGCGATATCCATCTTTGATCTCACAGGTGTCAGATCCACTGTGAGAAGAGAGAACTGTCTGGCTTGCCTGCACTTTTTTCACTCCTCCCATCACTGCAGTCGCCTACTCTCGCATACATTTCAGGCGAGGCAAGGCGCATCTCAAACAAGCCTATGATCTCAGAGCCTGGGAGGAGTGTTCGCGGAAGTAGGCTATAACAACAGTGTGAATGTTGAGACAAGCTGGTTTCGTTTTTATTGAGTTGGCCGCTATGGCATTGGGAACAAAACATAAAGCTTTTATTTCCATTTAATTTATTTGCATTCCCCCCCGACGAACAGCGGTGGAAATGAATTCGCTCGTCTTGTGGAAATACGTTTTTCTCCTGCTCGGTAGACAGTCACGATCTCATTTCCGTTCTGTCAGTTTTTGTTACACTTGACAGAAGTCAATTTGTTATTTCTTAACTGATATCAGCATATATGCTGTTTTATGCGAGGAGTGAAGATCTGTTTTAGTTTTAGACACGTTTCTGAGGGTGGAAGGGAAAGAGATCATATTGATTTTAGACTGCGTCCACAGGCCACTTGCAGACAGCCGACAGACAAAACAGCCAGTGGGGACGAGAGCAGTTTTTTCTTTAATTTCCCTCGTCAACTTAATGCAAAGTTTTATTTTGCACTGAGCCAGCTGTAATTATAAGTTTACAGTGGCTGCTCGTATAAAACTCTTTTAAAGTGCAACTTGTTTTGAAAACGAACGAGACACGGTTACTTCCGTCCGTCTGAACAGACATATGCCTCATGGGAGATCGCCCATTATTAAATGAAATGGAGCATTCTAGCGCTTTACTTGATAGGCTATTTAATTAAAAAGACATGAAAAGGTAGATTAATTTTCTGGCATCAGTTCAGAAATCGAGTTAATAGTTAATTTGCCTTCATTATTATTATTATTTTTGAGCAGATAAGTGGCATTAATAGGCTATTGTTTCCCATTAAAGTTGTTCAATGTTTTTATTTTATTTTCGTTTAATTATTATTACTAATACTTGTATTATGGCTAAAATCACAGTATTTTTTTCTTCTAATTATTGCCACTATGCGAAATGAATGGAGAAATTGGAACCTTGAACCTTGAGAATGAAAGGAAGAGATGGGGTGTTTTCAGGCCTGTAGGGTCATTTGCTTTGTTCCAGTGACTTAAATTGATACATTTTATGGGTGATGCTGCTACACCAACAGACCATATAAAATACCAAAAGTAAAGATAAAAAAAAAATAAAAAAAAGATATATTGCCAAGTAAAATGCTGCAACATGATTGTGTAAACAATAAAATCAGAACTTATTTTAGTGACAAGACAGGCAATACAGTGTTTTGCCAAAGCATTTCTAATGTTTACATTGAAACTCAGAGTGAAAATTATGATGGTTAATGATATTAATACTAGGCCTATGTCAGGGTTCAATCATTTTCTGCCTGGCAGTACAATCCACTGGCAGGTCACCCTATTTTATTACCATTATTATAATGAATATATTCATAATAATAAAGAATGTATTTAGTTGCAGTGAGAGTGTTATATTCAGAGCTCAATAGCGGCTGGTTAAACCGAGCGGCCAGTGGAGTGGCAGTAGCCACCAGTCGGGATCATGGTTCTTTGACCACTTCAATCAAGATAAACCTCCCTAAAACATGGATCATGTAAAATAATGGATCCATTAGAATAGATAGTTATAATAACTTATAATAATAATTATTAATTGTAATTAATACATTATAATGAATAATTTCCCATTATGATGAAGCTTGGTCCATTTGGACCGGATTGCGTTCTCGTGAACAATCCTCATTCACGCGATCTCGGGACGATTGTTTTGTTGTGCATCCGAGCGCAATTTCCA
>JARPMJ010003734.1:0-12500 GCA_033366665.1 Phoxinus dragarum
AATGTTGTGTTTTCTAACTTTAGTTAGTGTGTAATGTTGATCATAAACAACATCTGCAAAGTTACAACACTCAAAGTTCAGAGCAAAGGCAGATATTTGCTTTTAAAGAAATCGCTTTATAAGGACTACAACAAACGGCTGGTAGGAACTACATGAGGTTAGTGACATCACCAACCCTAGAATTTACATAAACCCCGCCCCCAGAACACGATTTATAGATTATCAAGACAGAATATGCTAATCAATGACTAGAAGATAAGCTTCATAAATTCATCAACTAACCATTCAGAAATGTCCTGTTGCTTCTACATGTGTCACTTCTTCTTGAGTCTCTCCATCTTTGTCTGACTGATTTTTGAAATTTTCAAAATGATTAATTGTGATTGTAATAAAGCGGTGATTAAATAAATATAAATATTAGATGAAAAACAAACATAAAAATCTATTCAATTAATTTTTTTTACTGAAATAAGAGTTGAAATACTACAATGACAAATTAATAAAAACTTATATATTCTGATATGCTGTATCTTATATAAAACTTAATACAATGTATTAATAAAAAAGTTATAAATATTATAAAATATGTCTTTATATAGCATTAATATTTTAAATAAACAAAAAACATATATTATATACATATCATTCATTAAGATACATTTATCATTAAGATAAGATATAGAATATATATTAATATAAAACTTAAAATAAATGAGTAAAACTTTATTATATAATATTTTTATATTGTAGATTGAATATTTGTAATTATTAAACACATTTTTTATAATAAACGAATATATACATATATATATGAGACTTGGCAATGATATATACATATACATATATATATACATATATAAATAGGCTATAAATAATATATATATATATTACATACATACATGCATATATATATATGAGACTTGGCAACGATATATACATATATAAATCGGCTATAAATAACAGCCTCATTAAACCACCAATAAATGGTACATTATCTTTGGCCAAAAAAAATCATTTTGTATTTCCAAAAACTAAAATTTAAATGAAAGCTAATTAAAAATCTGAATGAATACTATAATAGTGCATAAAAAAAAATACTAAAACAACACAAGTCTGTACTTTCAAAACGTCCATTGTAAGTGCATTACTGTAAACATGATTACAGTAAAAGAACAAAAACACGATTCATGCATCGAACAGCATTTCACAGTTGGTTTTACATTACATTTGGCAAAAGTTCACTTGAACCCGAAACATTCCTTCAATCCCAAATCATGAAAAGCACCAGTCAGGACGTTGCATAAGTTTCAACCATCACTGACGAGTCCACACACACACACACACACACACACACACACACACACACACACACACACACACACACACACACACACACACACACACACACACACACACACACACACACACACACACACACACACACACACACAAACACACACAAACACACACACACACACACACACACACACACACACACACACACACACACACACACACACACACACACACACACACACACACACACACACACACACACACACACACACACACACACACACACACACACACACACACACACAGTGAACAGAGCGGAGAAGTGCTCATTAATTCCTCAGTTTTCAGCGACGGAGGGAAGTTGCGGTCTGTGATTGAATAGACTGACCTCCAAAACCCAAATAGCGTAATCATCCCGACTCAGCTGTCGCAAATTAGCGGCGCTGGTTTCTGGGTCTTCGCTGATTGCAGCCGAGAGGACCCGTTTGAAGCCAGACATCTGCTGTGAATACACCACAATGACACTTTCTATCAAACTGCCAATGGCTGTATTATAGACAAACAACCTCTTGTTATCGTGGACCACTTCAGATGTGGAGTGACTCGTTGTGTTGTTGTGTAGAAGCCCTTGGGTTCGAGATGATGCACTACACACATCGCTTAAACATGATGACATTTAGCTTTGCTCATCGCTCCTTCCTCAAAAGACGTCTTCAGACACACTCGTTTGTTCTGCTATTCTCAGTGATGACCTTTAAAAGTAGTGTGCGACTCTAATTCAGAGGTGAAGTATTGGTGTCATATCATAACCTAATACTGAACATGCGTTTTTTATTTAAGGCGAGACACTACAGGTGAATAGGGTACAATTTTAAAATAATAGATATCACCATGAAACTTCCTCAGTTGATTACTTACACAAGTTCATAAAAAAAATGTATTACAAGTTTTTGAAATTTGTATGTTTAATTATGCAAATTAGGCATTATCTCATTAAATATGCGCAATTTTGCATATATTTTCGGTAGATAGATATGAACATATGATAAAGCCAGGTGCAAAATTCTTTTTTCATTTTGATTACACACAAGATGAAAAAAGATGTTCAGAGGGATTTCAGGATATATGCTTTCATTACCTAGGAAATCTAAATATACTGTCCATAGCCTTAAAAAATCGATTTTTGCCATATTTTTTTATTAAAATGTCACATAAATCAGGCCAGGAATGATTTATTAACAAATCCCTCTGAAAATATCTTCAGAATACTGCTAAGTGTGTAACTGGAAAGTTTGGTGTACATCGGCTGAGATGTTTATACTGGAGAATGACAAAAACTCATTTTGAGAAAACGGCATTTAAAGATTTATGTAAAAAATCATACTTTTTTAGTTGAAAAAACTATTTACAGACACAATATCTTATCAAATCATTAGCAACAACAATACAAACCACCTAAATCACAGCATTGTACAGGAGAGAGAGAGAGAGAGAGAGAGCTTTACAGCGGTGTGTGAGATTAAAAGGAAGCAAAGAGAGATCGCGGATCATAATGATTTAAAACGCCAACTTTTGTTGAATTTCGGAGAAATCTACAGACGCAAATAGACAACGTGTAGTACACCACAAGTAAACACAAAAAGTATTCTCATCGCTTGATAAACTTAAGGTTGAGCCGCTGTAGTCACTTGGACTATTTTAAACCAGGGCTGCCAACGGTCAGGCATTGAACGTGAGACTCACGCAATTGGCCCTTTTCACACGCTCTCACGCCACACATCCATTTTCTCACGCAGAAAAAAATCAAGAAGACATGTTATTGAAGACAAATAGCCCAAAATCTTAAAATTGACCAGTGAAAAAAAAAAAAACTATGTTTTTGCCTGCCGTGTCTCGCCTTAAAGGAACACTCCTTTTTTTTTGGACTTTAGCCTATTCACCGTATCCCCCAGAGTTAGATCAGTCCACACATACCTTTTTCATCTCCGTGCATGCTATAAGTCTGTTTGACGCACCCACCGCTAGCCTAGCTTAGCACAAAGACTGGATGTAAATGGCTCCAGCTAGCATACTAATCCAAATAAGTGACAAAATAATGCAAACATTTTCCTATTTACATGTTGTGATTTGTATAGTCACAGAGTGTACAAAAAACAAAGTCACATGAGACAGACATATTTTAACCGTATAAATACTGGGAACTATATTCTCTGAAGGCGAAGCACTGCTACTTGGGCGGAGTGATAACCGCAGCACCTGAGACGCGCCGTGGTGAGGAGTTTGGGTAACAGAGTCAGCAATTTATAAATAGTAAAAGCGTAGTTTACAATCATGGGTTTTCGCTGTATTGTAAAGAGCTGTGACAATAAACAGGGGAGACCAGGTAATATCATGATGTTTCATAGAATTCCAACTAAAAACGCTGACCGGATGAAGAAATGGCTACTTGCTCTGGATATTGACCAAGTAAAAATCATCTGAAATTTCCTCAAAATCAGCCATGATCACCATTCACGTCCGCTAATAGATAGTTAGTCACGTTGGTTTTGTTGACAGAAGAAACAACGGCGCGTTGTGGTTAAAAGTATATAAATGTTATTTTTTTTATAAAATGTCCGATGGTTTGTCTAGATAAGACTCTTATTCCTCGGCTGGGATCGAGTCGAGACTTTGAAGCTGCTCTGAAACTCACATCTGGACCCCATTGAAGAAGTCACTATATGCAGAAAAATCCTGGAGTGTGTTCCTCAAAAACCTTCATTTCTTTTCCGACTGAAGAAAGAAAGACATAAACATCTCGGATGACGTGTGGGAGAGTAAATTATCAGGACATTTTAATTCTGAAGTGAACTACTCCTTTAAGGCACACAAACAGCACCATTTCCAGAGAAAAGCCCCGAGTATGGTTCTGACATTTAAGTATGATATACAGTAAAAGCACTGCGGCACAAAGGAAAGACTAACCTTTATTCTGCAAAGAGGAGCTATGACTGTAAAGACACCGATGTCTTGAGGTCGAGCTGGAGAAGTACAGAGAGACAGAAGACACCGAGAACACAAACCCATTAGCAATAATCTGAGAACAGACTGGACCTCTATTATTTGCTTTGCTCTATGGAAACAACACGTACATAAAAAAAACTGAGCGATTAGGATTCAGGACTGGGCCGAGAGACCATATTTCATCTCTCTTTCAAGGCTGAAGAATCAAAATCAACATCTTAACAATATAGACATCACATAGACATATAGCAGAGTACATCTAATTCAACAAAAGACCCCTTGAGGCCTAATTACTTTAGCAGTATTTGGAAACGACAACTTCAAAAGGGCTTGTTATTAGCGACACCGGTGGCCGTTAAGTGAACTGCAGCCATTATAGTTTAACCCCTTATATTGGCATAGGCCACAGCCATTACATAATTAAAACAGTAATATCTTATACTAAACCTAAACTAATCTTGACAAACTCTATCTTACAATCTCTAGTTTACATATTTGGTGACTGATTTTCAAAATAAATGACAAAGGAGCCGTAATTTATCAATTTGCAACAAGAATATGTTCATCCTCCTAAGGCGTGTTCAGACCTTTATTTTGTAATAGTGATGAACAAGAAAAATCATGAAAGAATGGTAGAAACCTCAGTTTGTTTTCATGCCAAGAGTTCAAAAGATAGCATCCATTCAATTCTTTTAGAAAAAAAGCTCTGAAAATGTTTTAATATAAAGAAAATAATAATAGATTCAGCATTAGTGATGTGGCAGCGAGCTATAATGCACATACGTGATCTTCTGTGTTTCTTAGAGGTTGAATTCATTTCAAAATCTGCCAAACTTCCAACACTACTTCTGAATAGGATTTCTACTTCATAAATTGTATGAAAATTGTAAAAATAATGGTTCAGACTCAAACAACATATGGAAATGGAGGCGCCCTTATATGGGAGTAATGTCCACTAGTGGAGAAGTGTGGTACTGCGCCCAAACTAAATCTCCCTGAACACTTATTTTCTGAGATATCAACCTAACATTTGAAACACAACTTGTTCAGATTTTTGGCTTTGATTTTTTTTTGCATATTTAGAGTCCTCCAGGTTTTGAAAATATATATTTTATATAAAATATGAATTACATTTTTAACATTGTACATTTTCATAAACTCAAACTTCTATGTATTCTTCTGTGTGTTCCTCTGAGTGAGTTCACGTAGTGTAACAGCGCAGCGCTTCTGGGTCGTACGTCAGAACGGAGGCTCACTATTGGCCAGCATCTCACACATGACCAGCGTCGGCCAATAGTGAGCCTCCGTTCTGACGAAGTGCTGCGCTGGCTCACACAGAAGAAAATCAAGAGTTGAATAAAGTCCTTATTTTTGTTTTGTTTTTGAGCACAAAAAGTATTCTCGTCGCTTGATAAACTTAAGGTTGAGCCGCTGTCGTCACTCGGACTATTGTAAACATTGTCTTTACTAACTTTCTGGGCCGGCAAGTTTCAATTACAATAGAAGCCGATGGAGGAGTGAGACAGCGCTCAGATTTAATCACTAATATCTTCATTTGTGTTCTGAAGATGAAGGAAAGTCTGACGGGGAACAACATGAGGAAGAGTCATTACTGACAGAGTTTACATTTTTGGGTGAACTAACCCTTATACTGTATATATATATATACATTTTTACTTCAAAACATTTCACAATAATGAAAACCCAGCTACATGCAAACGTGCCGAAAACAGCACTAGTTATTTTTTTCTCCTGTAGTGAAGTGTTTTGCAGGAGGGCCGGCAGTGATGGAGCCGGGGATTTTGATCTCAGTATTTCTCCAGTTCCCGGTCACCCGTCCATGGAATTAAACCCGTAACCTCTGCAACAGCAACTCACTTTCTGAACTATTAGACTCGGAGAAGCAGCAGTTCCTCTCGAAGACTTCATCAGTCAGACGCTGACAGGATAAATAGGCCAGCGCACACATCTCAGTTTCAAAGCACTTCACACACAACATGGAGCCATTGTGCCAACGCCACGGCACCAAGATGAACACGCTTCAATATAGTCACTTTAGTAGAGGTTTTGAATCCAATAGATGTATATGAGATTATGCTAAAAAGCTGATAATGTGCAAAGTCACGTAAACGCCTCAAACGCGTCTCTTTTATCAGGGAAAGGTCATAAACACAGGCGTGTAAACACCTCGATCAGCTTTCTGTTTGCCTTCTGATGTCAAGACCGGGGATGTGCAGAGTTATGATTAGACACGCATGGACGGAGGTCAACAGAACAGATCCGGGTTTATTTTTATTTATCATTTAATGCCGTATCTGCATCGAAAGGCTATGTTCAGGGCGAACTCAAGAGCAATGGAATCTAAAATAAGCATAATAACTATTATATTTCACTTTATTGTATACATTTAACATGATTTAACAATGTTATCTCCATAAAAAAAATATATATATAAAACAAATAAAAATAGCAACAACAATAATAAGAACAGTTATACAAAATCTTTCAATTTGATAAAAATTCTAATATTTAACTTTAAAAAACTTAAAAACTTTACTTTATGATTTAAGTCATTGCTTAATATTTAAAGAAGGACATTCCAATAAAACTTGCTTTACAGTCGAGTAAGACTTACAAAAATCATATACAGGCAATTTTTCCCTTTCAATAAATATGTTTAGTCCATGTAACCAGTTCAAAAACATATACATAAATATCTATATATATATCTATATATATATATGGTCTTTTTAAAAGTTGTTGTGATGTTTATTTATATAAAATATGTAATTTGTATGTGTGTGTGTGTGTGTGTGTGTGTGTGTGTGTGTAAATCAGGTATTTTTAAAAGTTGTTGTGATGTTTATTTATATATATGTATAATGTATATATGTTATATATATATATTGTATTTCACTATAACCATATTTCACTTGACAATGTAAATTCAGAAGAAATCCGTTTTATAAATATGATATTTTTTATTAATATTTTGCTTGCAAAAATTAAAAACAAAGGGCTACTTTTAAATGACCATCAATGTAAAAAAAAAATTACAACCAAATTGTTGCAGCATCTACCAGAAATGGAAATAAATGAGTATTTTCACTCCAATAAAAACATTTTTTAAAGAATTTTTAAATCAAGATACATTTTCTTGAGATGCAAAATGACATATGGTATGTTCTGTGGTCTGAAAAATGTCAAACAAAATGTAAAAATATCTGTCAATAGGGTCCAAAATAAGTTGTTTAAACATGTTTAAACTCATTTTCCAGGAAAAAAGATGCCATTTTGCAAAACCTTGCAGTGTTGTACAGTTTCGCACATCCTTAATGAACCTGCAAACATCCTGAAGAAACAATGACTAAACCATCTGGGAAGACAATCGAGGAGGAGACAATCGAGGAGAAGACAATCGCTGTGACCAACAATGCATGGCATAAAACACAGCTCTTCTTCACCTGAATGGGAATGATCTAGAAAGCCACACACACACACACTCACTTCAGAAGCTCTTCTCGAGTGGCTTGCTGAGAGCCGCGCTGTGGAAATGTGACTGGAAATCACTGTGAGAGGTCTTGAGCTCAGCGAAGGAAGACCGGCGGCAGAAACAGCTGCATCCACTCTCCATCGGGCTTTTTGATGAAGCGCTTCAGACTCTTATGTAATGAACACAGGTGTTCATGTGCAACGCCTCCAGCTGAGGTCTCTTCATAATGCCAACTCTGACACTGACATCCGTCAGATTAAACCACTACATTTCCATGAGTAAGCGCTTGCATTGGCAACGCAGAGCGGATCCTGGAGACGCACAGCACTGGCTGCAAGTTATTCCGAGATACAAACACAGCACTAATAATGTCAAGGTCATGGCTTTGATTCACAGAAAACACACACAAACTGATCAAATGTAAACCGTGAATGCACTGCGAGTCACAGTGGATGGAATGAATGCAAAGCACCTTCCCTGCTGAGAGACCAGCATGTGCTCTCAAACCTCACTGGCCAGCATCATCACCCACATGGAAACTCACACTGGTCTGAGCCGGCCTTTCAGTAGAGCTTCCTGAATATACCGTGATGATGTTCATTGCCGCCATGTTGCTAGGGTGTTGCTATGGCGTTGCCAGGGGTTATCTCTAAGATGTCCTGAGTGGTGTGTCCTGAGTTGTGTTTAGAATGTAGCTATGTGGATGCAATGGTGTTGCCAGGGGTGACCTCTGTTTAGAAAGTTTTTAAGTGGTTGCTATGGTGTTGCTAGGTTACTAAGGTGTTCTGAGTGGTGTTTAGAATGTTGCTATGTGGTTGCTATGGCTTATCTCTAAGATGTCCTTAGTGGTGTTTAGAATGTTGCTACACTCTAAAAAATGCTGGGTTGTTTCAACCCAATTTTGGGTAAAATATGGACAAACCCAAATGTTGGGTTAAAAATGTAATGTAAACATTTTACCCAACGGCTGGGTTTGTCCATATTTTACCCAAAATTGGGTTGAAACAACCCAGCATTTTTTAGAGTGTATGGTGTTGCCACGGCTTACCTCTAAGATGCTGTGAGTGGTGTTTAGAATGTTGTTATCTGGTTGCTATGGTGTTGCTAGGGTTTATCTCTAAGATGTCCTGAGTGGTGTTTAGAATGTTGCTATGGTTTTGCCACGGCTTACCTCTTAGATGTTGCGAGTGGTGTTTAGAATGTTGCTATCTGGTTGCTATGGTGTTGCTAGGGCTTATCTCTAAGATGTCCTGAGTGGTGTTTAGAATGTTTCTATGGTGTTGCTAGGGCTTATCTCTAAGATGTCCTGAGTGGTGTTTAGAATGTTGCTATGGTGTTGCCACGGCTTACCTCTAAGATGTTGCGAGTGGTGTTTAGAATGTTGCTATCTGGTTGCTATGGTGTTGCCACGGCTTACCTCTAAGATGCTGTGAGTGGTGTTTAGAATGTTGTTATCTGGTTGCTATGGTGTTGCTAGGGTTTATCTCTAAGATGTCATGAGTGGTGTTTAGAATGTTGCTATGGTGTTGCCACGGCTTACCTCTAAGATGTTGCGAGTGGTGTTTAGAATGTTGCTATCTGGTTGCTATGGTGTTGCTAGGGCTTATCTCTAAGACGTCCTGAGTGGTGTTTAGAATGTTTCTATGGTGTTGCTAGGGCTTATCTCTAAGATGTTGCGAGTGGTGTTTAGAATGTTGCTATCAGGTTGCTATGGTGTTGCTAGGGCTTATCTCTAAGATGTCATGAGTGGTGTTTAGAATGTTGCTATGGTGTTGCCACGGCTTACCTCTAAGATGTTGCGAGTGGTGTTTAGAATGTTGCTATCTGGTTGCTATGGTGTTGCTAGGGCTCATCTCTAAGATGTCCTGAGTGGTGTTTAGAATGTTTCTATGGTGTTGCTAGGGTTTATCTCTAAGATGTTGCGAGTGGTGTTTAGAATGTTGCTATCTGGTTGCTAGGGCTTATCTAAGATGTCCTGAGTGGTATTTAGAATGTTGCTATGGTGTTGCCAGAGCTTACCTCTTAGATATTCTGAATGGTGTTTAGAACGTTGCTATGGTGTTGTCAGGGCTCATGTTCTGAATAGTGTTGACAGCAAACACCACCAACTAGAAACTCGCTTAAGAGCACCAGAAAATAGTAAATAACACAATGTAAGACCAGGATAACATTTATGCAGTTGATTAAACTAAACCTGAATAATCGCATTAGTAATAGTGGTACCATCTTCAAGAATCTAAAATTCAGTCCCACCGTGCAGCTCTCTCTCTCTCTCTCTGCCGAGCTACTACAGAATTCACTAGAGTCCCTCCTGTCGGAGCAAAACGCGATCAATACGGCCCAGTGACTCGTGATTGCTCTGTGTATTTTCAATGATCCAACAGAGATGTGTTTAAGCCATCAAACACCTTCTAATCATCATGCAACAGGGACTTCAATTTACACTGGACTGCGTGTCCTCAGCCCGGTCGATTATATCTGTCCCATCTACCGGCAGCTCCAATTCTGCTCGAGCAGTCTTGCTACTATTTGGCCATAATAAGCCTCAAATTGATGATTAACCTTTGTAATCCAGCAAGCGCATGGAAGACGGTGTGCTCTTGTCACACGAGAAAGATTCTGCATTATGGCGTGCGGGAAAATTGAGGGGTTTCTGAGCAAACGAGGCAGCGTTATCTGCACGGAGCGTGCTCGAGTATAATGAAGACGCATCTCGAGAACGAAGAGTCTTTTAATAACAAAACAGACTGTTTCACTGTATTGTGCACGCTTTAATAAAAAACGGCATGCGTTAAGAGCCTATCCGTGAAGATAGAGGCTGTTATCTCGGGAACGCGGGGCGAATTAGCATGTGGCGCAGAGCGTCGGCCATTGTTTATGGCACTCTATTATTTGGTAATCAGACATTAAATGAGTCATTTCTCTACATTTAACATTCCAGCCGGTGAGCTAATGGCTTAATCTGAGCAACGTGGATGATTTACCTGTTGTTTACTCTGAATCACCATTAGACGCACTATTCGTGACTGCAAATGAAGCAGGAAATAATTTCTAAAAACATGCACTCTGACTCCTGAAAGGTTGACCATTCAGATATATGCATTAATATGCGTTCTATGCTTTCGCCACCCTGTGATATTTGCATATGTTTCATAAGGGCAATGTTTATAAAAGGCTTGAGGCTCCTTTATCAGAGGCCTTCATCAGTTTTGGTATTTCATATCTATCATATTTGTGTCCTTTTACACATCACGCTGTCAAAGCGCCAGACAAGCAAGCTCCTTCATTATCTTAAAATCTCTAAGGACAAATAATAAGATTCTCATTTCAATGAAATAAATTTAAATTAAAGTCCTAAATTAAACCCTAATATATTCCACTCCGGGGGGGCAGAGACAGAATCAGGGCATACTTGAAAAACATGTCAAAATCAAGAGTGAAGTAAACTTTTAAAGTTCAGAAACTTTCATTTGTCAAGGGGTCATGGCTCACTGCTATGCCAATCTAAGTTGGAGTAAGTTACATTAAAATCACACACACAAAAAAAGATGAATCACAAAAGATTCAGCAAGTTTTAACAAAAGGCTAAAACAACAAATAACTATAACCCAGTACTCTAAAAAATGCTGGGTTGTTTCAACCCAATTTTGGGTAAAATATGGACAAACCCAGCCGTTGGGTTACATTTTTACATTACATTTTTAACCCAACGTTTGGGTTTGTCCATATTTTACCCAAAATTGGGTTGAAACAACCCAGCATTTTTTAGAGTGAGCGAACAAAAATATGTGACCCTGGACCACAAAACAAGTCACCAGTTTTGAAATTGAGATCTATACATCATCTGTAAACTGAAGACATTCGCTTTCCATTGATGTGTGGTTTGTTAGGATAGGACAATATTTGGTTGAGACACAACTATTGAAAATCTGGAATCTGAGGAGCAAAAAAATCTAAACATGAGAAAATCTCCTTTAAAGTTGTGCATTTATGTTCACGATTGTGCTGCACTCACTCACAAAAATACATGTTTTATATATTTACGGTAGGACATTTACTAAATATCTTCATGGAACATGATCTTAATATCCTAATGATTTTTGCCATAAAAGAGAAATGGATCATTTTGACCCGTACAATATTGTTGGCTATTGCCACAGATATACCCGTGCGATTCAAAACATCCAGTTTTTTAAATGTTTTAAAAAGATTCTTCCGTGCTTTATAATTTTTCAACATCGTTACTTATGATGAATATTCTCTGAATATTCCAAAACAACATTTTTAACATTTTTACATTTAAAAAAAAAAAATAGGATAAACGTTTAATTAAAATATTCAGGCGATGTGCCACTGTTTTGAGAACATAATTAAAGACCAGATACCTTTAAACGAACATTACTGGAGGAACGTTTGTTCATAACTTTGAGAGAACCTCGCCAGAACAGTCTCTATAAGCTAGGGAGATACTGAGGACTCATCTAAAGAATAACGGGGAATTCAAATAGATGTTTTGCTTGAACAACTAGTCAAATAATCATCTAATATTATTTAGGAAGCTCTGTGTAAACTGGCTTAGAGTTGGTCTGAGCCAATCAGATGCAGTTACTAGGGTGTTCACATATGTGACCCTGGACCACAAAACCAGTCACATGGGTAATTTTTTAAAGAAATTTAGATTTATACATCATCTGAAACCTGAATAAAT
>JARPMJ010003734.1:17500-80000 GCA_033366665.1 Phoxinus dragarum
TATAACGGCGGATTGCTATTATAACGGCGGATTGCTATTATAACGGCGGATTGCTATTATAACGGCGGATCACTATTATAACGGCGGATCGCTATTATAACGGCGGATTGCTATTAAGTGTGTGTGTTGTTCACACGCTACATAATGGCCAAGCACGCGCACTTAAAATAGCATCTGACTAACGCGCGGCGCCGCTGACTTTAGACTCGGTTTCTCCTGGTCAGTGGCGGAGTTGTTTTCTGGAACTGCAGAATATCACCAGGGAACGTTTGCGCCAGAACACGCTCCTCTTTTCACTAAAAGTCCACTGAAAGTCCACATGAAATGCGCCATTTGGGACAGGGGCTTGTTGACATAAAGTTGCAAAGTTCCTTATACTCAGTAAAATGACTAAAGTGCACTGTCAAAATAAAGTTTAACCTTTGAATATGTACATTATACAGTAGATTTTCATTGAGTAACGACTTAAATTTGGGTCTGATCCATAGACAAAGATACTGAACAGCTTCAGAAGACTGGAATATATATGGACCACTGTTTATTAGTGTACTTCTGAAGTCTGACAGGCCCGTGGCGAGTCTTTTTGACCAATTCATTGCAAAATGACCCGCTAATAAGAGTTGGGACAGTGGGAGAGATACAAAAGACAGATGTTACCACATTCAATCTAGTCTCACACTCACATAATTTTCATCTTAGCACAAGACAACATCAAAATAATTCACTTTTGGTATTTTTTAAAAACTGTACAAACAGTGAAGGTGGTAAAGAAAAGGCCTCAGTACTCTCATGAATAATTCAGTTAGGCTCAAATATGCAAATCTATGTATTAGCCTAGTTATGCTCCATGCCGTAACTTACAGCAAGTTATCTATTATATATGAACGAGACTTGGAATGGACGACTCATTGGCAGCTATAACTTCCCCAGGTCCCTACGCACACACTCGCAGTGCTAAACACGCTGGATAACTTGTGATCCAGCTCCAAAATGCTAATGCCTACTTGACTAATAAATGACATCCTGTGAGAATTAGCTAGTAGTACGCGGATATGTCTTTCAGCTATTAAAGACAATGATGTTGTTAGGTTTGGGAGGCTTGTGAGATGGACTGAGGCGAAGCGTAGCGCTGTAGCTAATCCGTCCATTTTCCCTGAAGGGCTAATCAGGAATCTGCTCCGACTGATCCCATCCATCTACATCTGAAGCAATTTAACAGAAAGAGTTCACGAGGAGTCTCGGCGGGCACCAAATGAGCCGAATCTAGGCCACACTTTTAAAGACATGTATGGCTAAGTTAATATGTGGGCTGTGGAGGAAAAAAGGTTTAACATGCAAACGCAGGAATATTTTCACGAGCAGATGCGAGTGTTCAGCAACTTTCAGTTTCATGAAAGTTCCCAACAGAGAATTACTGGATGCTGAGAGCATGAAAACATCAGAAATTAAGAGATGCAAGAAGCTAAAATGTTAATAATTGTGCATGTTATGCATATGCAGTTCATGGTAATTATTAATACATGTCTATGTTTGTGTGTTACAATGGTGTTAAGCACTGGTGTTGGTAGCGATTTTGCTTAAATTTTGTTTAAATTAACCATCATTCAACTGATGAATCGTTAACCTTAACCTAATTGGGGGGCACTAATAAGTTATCATGTTACTTAATAATCACTTGCTTAACCAACACAAAATGGTGTCGTTTTAAAGCCTAGAAGCTTTGCTTTACAGTGAATATCACTTAACAGATTCAGATTCAGATTATTTTATTTCATGCCATGTCAGCATTCAAAGCTATTTTCATGGCAAAAATTCAATTACAAAAATACAAATATATCATATAAATATAATAAAAACAGAAAAACAAGTAGTCATTATACAAGATTTTTTTAAATTAACATATGATAAAAAAATCCAAAACCTTTTCAGGCATAATCTCATTAAATATGTCCTTAAGTGAAGTAACCATCACCTAACAAGTGCTTTTAAAATCAATTGCTCGATTGCTCACATTGACAGGTCTTGATTTACCGTAGAATAGGAGCCAGAGCTGATCGTCACTCATCAATCTTATTACTTATGTACTTTTACACAAGTAAGTAGTTCTTATGTTCAGTAAAATCACTTGTTTATTGTATAAAGGGTTTTTTGGACGCTTGGTTAACTATGTTTCGAAATAAATGGCTTGCCTACCTAATCCATTACATGGCTGGAAGACATTTTAAAGTCCCTTAAAACTCATCTATGATCACCAAAATTAAATATTTACATGTTTTTTCCTTGAAAAAAATTGTCTTAATAAAATAGCTTGAATGTAACTCGACACCCTTGCCTCATTTAGTATTCGCGGCTCTATGAATATGCAAATGAGCCCCGCCTCCACTCACTCACTCACTCAGAGATCCACTGGTTGACGATCACACGTTGATCTGATTGGTTACGAGGTAGTTTGTGACGTCAGAAACACTAGCGATTTCAAACCGTGTTTTTGAGACTGTCTTTGGTTCACTGCAGTTTTAAGCAGAAAATACTCAGCAATGCTGTCGACTTATGAACTTACACATGGTTTGTCTTCAGATTCAGATTAAGATTATTTGATTTAATGCCATGTAAGCATTCAAAGCTATTTTCATGGCAATTTTTTTTTTACAAAAATACAAATATCATATAGGCTAAATACAATAAAAACAAAACAGACAAAAACAGCCAAAGTCATTTTATGACTTTAAGATTTTTTTAATTAATATATGATAAACAATCCAAAACCTTTTTAGGCATAATCTCATCGAATATGTCCTTAAGTGAAGTAACTTCATAAATGAGCATTCTGCTTGTATTAAGTCCAGGACAATCCAATAAAATATGTATGTTGTGAATTTTACAAAACATGCATAAAGTTGGGTCTTCACCTTTAAGGAAAAAGCATGGGCATGTCTTCAAGCATTTTAAAAACACCGGCGCATAGACATATAAACAACATTAAAAATTACAACCATAATCGACCAAATTATCAATTAAATTATCGACAATCAATCGTTAGCATCCTTAGGTGTTGGGTATGTACGCCAGGATTGATTAGCCAATGCCGCGGCAGCTTGTGTTGTGTATAAAACAGCAAGGTGCACAAAACGCACTGCCATCTGCGGCCGAAACTGTGTGCTTAGCTTCTTTTGGATTTTGAAAGGGTCCATAAGTCAGAGAATTGGGCTCAGACAAAGGCTGCCTTTAAGCACTGTTAGATCTGGGAGGAAAAGCAAAGAGCATCCCTCAGGGGCTAATCTGTATTTGCCCAGTTCAGCATTAACCATATAAAAGAGAGTTCAATAAGTCGCAGAACAAAACTCAGCTGAGAGCCTGACGTGTCTGGCCCGAGGGCGTCGCATGAGTTACACAGCGCCGGCAGCAAGAGCTCACACACCCATGACAAACGACTCCTCTAGTCATGGCATATTACCATGCTCTGTGCCCGTCTGTAGAAGCCTGCCAGGTGCAAGAACATCTCAGTCTCGTAGCGATGGAATATTTTGATGTATTATTCATTTAGGGTGTAGTCCCGCTCATTGCAATGCAAAATGAGCTAAATGAGGCGAATCTCACGAAACCTGTCACAAACACGTCTAGATCATATTTCACCGCCCGAATCGATAGAAAAAACAAGATATTATATTATGCACAGAGAAAATTAAGGAAGCCTGGTTTAGGAACATTTTTTTTTTTTTTTTTTTTGCGACTTGCATGCCAATAAAGCACTCAATCTTAGTGGAAAAATATTCTTATCAGTGGAATGCAAACAAAATAATGATTTATTATTTCAAATAAAAACTATTGATCCATAATGCACTGAATAACACTTTAAAATAATGTTCCATTTTTTATATTAGTAACTACATTAGTACTTGAAAAGTACTTCGAAAGCCTTTATATTGTTCATTTCAAAATTCGTGAGATTCGCCTCATTTAGCTCATTTTGCATTGCAATGAGCGGGACTACAAAAAAGTGGCTGCGATTAGTTATAACAACTTAAAACTTAAATATCCAACTTAACGTTAACTAAACTTAATATTTTAAGTCAAGCATGAACACATACTTTTTAAAGTTGAAACAATGTTGGATTTTAAGTTGTGATAAATAATCGCAGCAATTTTTTTACAGTGAATGAACTGCACTTCTACAGCATTTATTAATCTTAGTTAATATTAATTTCAACATTTACTAATACATTATTCAAATCAAAGGTTTTATTAGTTAACATTAGTTAATACACTGTGAACTAACATGAACAAACAATGAACAGCTGTATATTAACTAACATTAACAAAGATTAATAAATACAGTAACAAATGTATTCCTCATTGTTAGTTCATGTTAGTTAATACATTAACATTACATAACTAATGAACCTTATTGTGAAGTGTTACCAATATTATTTAAAGGGGTCATGACATGAGAAACCAAATTTGCCTTGATCTTTTGGTATATAAGAGGTATTTGTACCATTAAAACGTCCTGCAAGTTTCATAGCTTAAGACGTCCTCCCCATTATAAACGAATCATTTATTTAATCAAGCTCTAAATACAGCTCGTTCTGGATCCATGGTAAGAAGTGACGTCACGGTACGAAGTGACGTACCAGCGTTTGGATATGACCGCCTCCAGGCACAAGACAACTACGCTTTAAGCGCAAGACAACTACGCTCACTTCGTATCATTGTCGCGCCCGCGCGCCGCACAAGTGTTCAGTGGACGGACAGCGAGTGGGTCTGTGTACAGGGAGATTACAACGCCGCAGATGTGCTGTTCCTGGCTGTGGACAAACTACATCTTTGAATACGCTGCGAAAGATCCAGTCGTCAGGGAAAAATGGATGCACTTTATTTTTTGCGGACGTCCCAGTCACGGCAGTGTTAATTTAAGTGTTTGTTCTATACATTTGAAGGATGACTGTTTTGAGAACAAATCCCAAAATGATGCTGGCTTTGCCAGAAAACTGTTGCTCAAAGATAAGTCCGTGCCGACTATTCTGGGCTCAACAACGACGACGCAAACTGTAAGTAATGTATTTAAAACTTGAAACTACTTTTTAAATCCGCTAAATCCCCAAAATGTTCTGGCTGGGGGCGTTAATAATTGATGCATAGGCACTGACGTTAGCCAATCATAACAGTGGGCGTTAACACTGAACTCTTAAAGGGGAAACACCCCCAAAACAGACTGTTTGAATCAGAGGATGAGAAACAGGGAAAAGGTCATAAATCACTACATTTTAAAAGTTTTTTGTAAAAAAAACTATAGTAATAATATAATTGCACCTAAGGGAACATAATAAAATTTAAAAAACCATGTCATGACCCCTTTAATGGACATAAGTGGACATGAACTAACAATGAACAATTGAATTTCGACGTTAACAAATATGAATAAATACTGTAAAATAATTATTGCTCATTGTTAGTTAATGCATCACTCTAAAAAATGCTGGGTTGTTTCAACCCAATTTTGGGTCAAATATGTACAAACCCAAACGTTGGGTTAAAAATGTAATTAAAAAATGTAACCCAACGGCTGGGTTTGTCCATATTTGACCCACAATTGGGTTGAAACAACCCAGCATTTTTTAGAGTGTAATGTTAACTAATGGGCCTTGTTGTAAAGAGTAACCCATGCTCATTCTTCTTTTAGATTTTGGGGTGAAACACGACCAGGACATTTTATGAAGAGACACGAGATAAAACTGCAGATTTAATACAAATTAGCTGGCAAGATTTCTCCCAAAAACCAAAGACATCTGGAGCGCAAACTCCCTCCAAACACAATCTGCTCCTATAACAACTGTACGCCTGTACGGCCCGACTCCAGCAGGAGAATATTAATTATCAGCAGACATTACGGCCTGCAGATTGAATCTGGCACACATTAAAGTCGAGCATGTTACCGCGATGGACCTCCTGAGGGGAAAGACGTCTACAGTTTCTCTCCCAAAAAGAGCAGAATACATTTACATGCTTAACAATGAGCCATTCCCTCAGCTTGCAATTTTCCTTCTTTAATTCAACTAACACAATCTCATCAAATATTAATATCGCTCTTGAGTCGTCTCTAACGGCATGCGGGAGAAAATGAAAGGCGATTATGGAGAAATAAAGCAAATAACTAAAAATGCCTCCGTTCGAATGAATCCAAGCGAGCAGAACATGATTCACGGAGATCTTTATTTTCTCTTATCAAGGACGCAGTGCTTTGCATCTTCATGTTCGGTCTGGTATTATTATTAATGCAATTTTGCTCTCCTAATCATGTCTAACAGAAAAATTCATTTGATGCCATTTTCAATTCAGCGCTGCATGTTCTTTTAAACACAGCAAATGTCTTTCTGTAATTAGGTAATTAGCTGTTCTAATCTCGAAACTTTTAATCTAATAAAGGAAATGCTTGCGTTCCAATGCGATTCATTCCCCCCCGATGCCAATTCTGGCTTTCTCTCTGTAATGATGGCAACTAAACAAAGCATGAGAGAAACCGTTTGGGTGTCTACAAAACTGTGAAGCATTTACAGCGTTCGGTGAAGTATGAAAATAATGAGTAAAGTTTTCTCTTTCCTTGCTTGAACGTTCGCTTGGCCCGCACAACTACAGTCCCTGTGTTCAGAAATGCAGAATAATCTGGACAAATTTAAATCTACCAGAGGTGGACAAAGTACACAACTTCCTTACTTGAGTAAAAGTACAGATACTACTGGTCAAATATTACTCCGTTACAAGTAAAAAGCTGTAAAGACCAATTTTTACTTCATTTAGACATGAAGTCTGTGATACAACGCTTTTATTTCTTCAAGATTAGACTACTGTAATGTACTATACTCGGGTGTCTCACAGTCCCTACTGTCACGTCTTCAACTAGTCCAAAATGCTGCTGGATTGTTGACAGGAACCAGGAAAAGAGAACATATTTCCCCAGGATTGTTCTCTCTCCATTGTTAAACATCGTATTGAGTTTAAAACACTATTGTTTGTTTATAAGGGATCGCATGGACTGGCTCCTCCGTACATCTCTGATCTCCTTTCATCCCACCATCATGTTTTTAGCATTCTCAGGTCAACCAGTAGTCTACAGCGGACACTTTTCAAATTAAAAGGAGAACCGTGCCTTTTCAGTGGCCGCTCCACAGCTTTGGAACAATCTCCCATCTCACATAAAGACCGCACCAGCATACACTGATTTTAAATCTTTGCTTAAAACCCACTTATTTACTGGTGCTTATGGTCATAAGTGGGCGTAGTGGTATTGTTTAGAGGTGGACAAAGTACACACTTCCTTACTTGAGTAAAAGTACAGATACTACTGGTCAAATATTACTCCGTTACAAGTAAAAGTTGTAAAGACCAATTTTTACTTTAAAGGTAGGGTAGGTCAGAATTGTCTAAAAAAACTTTTATTCAAATTTGTTTAAACTGTCTTTATATACCAATACATAATTAAAATGCAAGTACTCTGAAATAGAGAGTATAAAAAACTGAGTGACTCTAGTGTATTTAATCTTCAATAAACACAGCTCATTAATTCCATTCACTCCCACCTAAAAAACGGGTGCGCGACTGGCAGAGCCAGTAATAGCGGCGGTAGTCATGGCGACGGAGAGTGACAGTCGCGCAAGCCAATCACTTGTTTCGTCCCGGTAGGAATTAATGAGCTGTGTTTTTTGAAGATTAAATACACTAGAGTCACTAAATTTTATACTCTCTTTTTCAAAGTACTTACATTTTAATTATGTATTGGTATATAAAGACAGTTTAAGCCAATTTGAAAAAAAAGTTCTTTAGACAATTCTTACCTACCCAACCTTTAAGTAAAAGTACAGAAGTACTCGTTTTTAAAAGTACTTAAGTATAAAAGTAAATGTCAATGCATTGTTTTATTATTGTTGCATGTAATATTTACAGTACCTTATGCCTCTGAATCTCTGCCTGACTCATATCAATATCATGTATTTCTATAACACAGTTCCAGTCGTGGGATTGAATAAGTCACTCAATAACGTCCACAATGGTTTCGGACACACAAATGGCTGTTCCCAGTTTTTTGGCTTTTAATATGAATATGTTCGCCTTACTGTTATCTATAAGCTAGTGTGCTCCAAAACAATGACAAAATTCGCATTTATAGAAGACCAAACCCAACGTTGAAAATGAAAATCATGTTGATGTCAGAATCCAGTGTCAGATTGACGTTAATCTCCAACGTTGCACAGACGTTGTATTGTGGTTGAAAAAAATCGGGTTGACGTCAGAAACCAACATCAGTCGAGCTCTGACGTCAACCAGACTTTCATTTACAACCCAAATCATCCCTGATGTTACTACTCTCTACTCAAGGAGCTTGACAGAAATGTAGTTCAAGTAAAAAGTTTCCAGAAAAAATAATACTCAAGTAAAGTACAGATACTCCAAAAGTGTACTTAAGTACAGTACTCAAGTAAATGTATTTTGTTACTGTCCACCCTCTTTTTATCTGTGGTTTTATGTTTTACTCATTAGGATACCACAACCCCTGCCTTTAACTAAACACAGTGTGTTCTCTCAATAGGAATCAGCAGCTGTCGGTGACGCCGAGACTTTGAAGTGCATCCACGTTTGTGCCAGCGTATTGGCCATCAGAAGCATTACTGCATCACAACAGCTGCGTGCATTAAGCATTTACTCAACTCGTGGACATCTCAGCACTCGCGCGTGCCGCGGGGGACACGGGGCTTATTTTAAACCATTCCCCTGGAGACAGATCAAATCCAATGCTTTCATTGCCATCAAAAATGAATCATATGTGCCACAGTTACATTTACTGTACTTTAAACAGAATGAGCCATTGGTTGCATTACTGAAAGAAAGACATGAATATCTCGGATGACGTGTGGGAGAGTAAATTATCAGGAAATTTTAATTCTGAAGTGAACTAATCCATTAAGTGCACATGTTTTAGTTCACTTCAGAATTAAAATGCCCTGATAATTTAACCTATTCTCAGTGGTGACCTTTAAAAGTGTGCGACTCTAATTCAGAGGTGAAGAATTGGTGTCATATCATAACCTAATACTGAACATGCGTTTTTTATTTAAACATCACTAATAAACTACTATATTCACACACCGAAGACGACATGAGAGACTTCACGCATTACGTAATTACGTTGGAAAGGTCACGCGGTAAATGTGGAGTAGAGCGAAAAACTGCATCTAATTTTCTCCTCTAAGTTCAAAATCGTCCCGACATCATTGTTTTACCTTTCATTACATTTTTGTAAAGGGCGCTTGACTTAGTCTTTGTAAACACGTAAACCCGAATAAATTGGCAGAACTCAAAACATTAAAGGTAATCAATTGCCTCACATTTTTTAAGTTCTGAAATTCAAAGTTTAATTTAGCAGAACTAGCAGATTTTTATTTTGTACTTAAACATTTCAAGTTAAGAACAATTAAAATGTATGAGTACACTAATCAATACAACTAACTTAAAACTTTCATATAATCTCAATGTGAACACTTTTCTTAGTATAAACTTAGTTAGCTAATCTGCTAACATACTAATTTGCTAACATATTACACTTGCTGTATGAGTGCAACAATACAAAGGTTTTATTTGCTCTTAAGTCAAGCTCATGCTCCACTCGTCACCATGATGTAACTATCCTAACACCAACATTAACAGAAATTCTTCTAAATTAGCATAACACAACATTAATCACTACTAAATCTCCCACTTAACATTAATCTTGCACAAAAACAACAACATTATATTACACTTAATTTTAGCATTTACTCTCCCTTTCGAGTGCCATCGGCAAAGCATGCTGGGAAATAGACATCCCAGCCGTTCCAGTTCAACTTAAGTTCGTCTAAATTAAAATAAATAATTTTATAAAACTCAAAACAATGAAACAGTTCAGCTTACTTAAAATATATCAGTTCTGTGAACTTGAGTGCTAAATACTCATAAAAGTTAATTTGACTGAACTACTTAGTTTAATTTAAGTTTATCCCACTCAAACCAATTAATTATTTTGAGCGTTAGGGTTTACAGTCACGTGTGACCTTTCAAACGTGATCACGTAAAATGTGTCGCATCACAGCGAGTGCAAGATGAGCATTTGTGGTTAAAAAGTATATAAACGTTTATTTTTATTATAAAATGGCGGATGTTTTGTCTAGATAAGACTCTTATTCCTCGGCTGGGATCGAGTCGAGACTTTGAAGCTGCTCTGAAACTCACATCTGGACCCCATTGAAGAAGTCACTATATGCAGAAAAATCCTGGAGTGTGTTCCTCAAAAACCTTCATTTCTTTTCCGACTGAATAAAGAAAGACATGAACATCTCGGATGGCGTGCGGGAGAGTAAATTATCAGGACATTTTAATTCTGAAGTAAACTACTCACTTTAAGTGAAAGCCTGCCTCAGTAAAACTGTGAGCTTTCCCAAGACAAGCCAGAGGGAATCCGAAAATAAACAGCCACTCATTCTTTTAATTAAAGGTGAATCAGTTGGCCTGTGGCAAAGCGCCCCGAACCAAACTCCAAACAAATCAACCATTCTTAAACAGTTCAATACGAGATGACAGCGGGTTACGGGCCAGGAAAGGAGTCTTGGGACGCCTAGAGAAGATTATTGAATGGCTCGTTCTGTTCTTTCAATACCCTTGCCACTAACTGTTAAACTTCAGGGGTCCCGTCACATCTCAGCCCATCTAATCGGGCTGGACTTAAACAATGAGACAGGGCTAAACCGAATGCACCTGCAAATGAGAATTGATGTAGTGCGTATTGCCTCCACCTGCGTGATGAATGGGTCTGAGTAAACTATCGGATGTGCTCAGGAGCGCGGACAGCTGGTGAGGGATTGACACGGGAATACAGTGTCTGCTCATTCCCGTTTTCCTGTTAGACCTTAAATAGCAGCCGAGACAAAGCAGCGCTGCAACAATCCAGGTTTCAATTACATGCCGATGAATTCCTGAGACATTAATAAGGAGGATTGAGCAAGAAAGTGCATGCACTTGAAACCGCAATGCTCAATATCAGACGGGTTTCAATGACTCATGACTCGCAAAAGTTGCAACTTTATGAAGCATTTTTGCTGAACTGGCATATAAGAAATCCCTTAATTGCCTCAAGGCGAGACAAAGCATCAATTGAGCGTTTACATGCATGAATTCATAATTTATATTAGGAAGTCCATGTTTGTTGCCTAGTTGAATTGCACAGTATGAAAGTGATAGAAATTATAAATATTCAATATGCAAAGCAATGCAAATATTGTGGAGTATTGTATAATAGTCTTCCCTATCAAAAGTAATACCACTATGGCGCTTTTTGTATTATTTTTCACACATAAATATGATAATCATATTTTTGTATTATTTATCACACATAAATATGATAATCATCCAATACCATCATATCAAAAAGCCATTGTAACATCTTACGCCATCACTGTACTAATGCCTAATTACTTTTTTTGAGAGGAATATAAACAAATCATCAGAAAACAATAATTGATATGTTTGTTTTAGTAATATCGGGTGTACATGTATTCATTTGGATTACCATGCAAATACCATGCTATATGAATATATTAATCCTAAAGTGCAATGATATTACCATCACTGTACATCTACACTGATTTCTAAAAAGTATTCATTCATAACAAAACAATCATGACTTCAGCAAGAAATCGATTTGCAATGGTTTATATAGTATATGGTATTTCCTTAAATTTATAGGAGGAGGACCGTTAAAATACCATGGTACATAAATATGGTAATCATTCAGTACCATGGTATTATTACCATCACTGCACCAAAGTACTAATATAATACAAAACAATAATGACTTCAGCAAGAAAGCAATTTGATACTTGCGTTGAGTACCATGCGAAAACAATGTTAAATTAATATGGTAATCATATCAAAGTACCATGATGCTGCTATATACTAATAAGTATTAATACAAAACAATCATGACCTCAGCAAGAAATAAATTGAACAGTGTTTTTGGATTAATGTACCGTGGTTCTAATGGTAATACCGTGTTATTTCTTTACGTAGGCTTGAAGTACCATGCAAATACCATGGTACATCCTTCAGTCCCTCACTGCATAACTAAGAACCACAGTGTTGCGATGCCATCACTGTACCGCCAAGGTACAGTACTTTAAAAAACCATCGTTCTAGAAGCCTATAAAACATTTAAAGCAATTATTTCCCGTAAAGCATGATCTTAAAACCCCGCACGCGTCAGTGTTTAATGAATGTTCTGCAGGTGAGAGAGAAAACGCACCTGTGTTTCCTCGCGAGCGCCGAGCTGAGGAATCCATCGCTCGCGTCCGGCGCGCGTCTCTCTCGCGCACCACGGGAACTGTTTCTGGTCTAGAGCTCGGCTCGGTTCGGTTCTCTCACTGTCGTGTCTCCTCTCGAAGTGTTGTTTTCCTCCTGAAGAAGAGCGCAACTACATCACATCACTCCTCCAGGTCCAGCAATGCTGTTTCTCCACACGCGCTGAGCGCGAGACTGACGAGCACACCGAGAGAGACGCGCGCGGAGTTTACTGGCAATGTGCGTATGTGTGTGCGCGCGACCGCGTCTCTCTGTGTGTGTGTGTGTGTGTGTGTGTCTGACTGAGGGAGGAGTCGTTTTGATGCGCGCACAACTCAAACAATCTCAGTATAAACTATTAAATATTTCACTATGGTTCATATCGCAGGTCACAAGGGGCTTATTGCCCCCCCCCCCTCCCCCTCCCTCCCCTTTCTTCGTTTTGCCTAATTTAAGATAATTGCAAGTAATATATACACATCTTAATCCAGGCACTGGTAACACAATTTTCGTAAATTAAACAAAAAAATGCCTTCTACTGTAATGTACTGTATGGAAAAGTGAGCTGTACACTCTGCGCATGCGCAGTCGAGCCAAGTGCTATTTTTATTTTTTTTATTTTTTTACCTTTAGCCTATTTAACCAGGAGAACCACACTGAGATTAAAATCTATTTTACAGGAGTGTCCAGTTATACAAATACACATATAACAATAAAACAATATAACACACAATAAGGTATTATTAAAAGTACAATCTTAGAATCATTTGCATATCCCTAAATCTTTTTCTAGAGCATGCATAAGTGTTTTAAACCATGTAAACCCTGTAAATTTATTAAACTAAAACATTCCGATATGCAATCTATGTCATGTCAATCATTTTTGTTTTGTATTGAGTCTACACAGTTAATAATAAATGTTAATGTCACACTTAAATGTCATACTTCTCGCACTGACACTGAAAAGTGGCGTTGATAATAAATGCAGAGAATTTGTTGTCGATGAAAAAAAAACTGCATTAACATATGGATGTGATGCATCCGCTGTTCATAATTCATCAGTCATTTAAACTATTGATTTCAGTAATAAACACTCGAGATTAACACAGATTCTGTCGTCATGCATACGCGGATCATTCCTCTCTCGGGTGTGTGTAATGTGTAAAGCAGTTGTAATGCCTCGTTGACTGTAAAAAATAGATAAACAAGATTCAGGATCTCATTGAGCATCAGAGGCGCAGCTTTATGTGTATATCAACATGATCAATATGGCGGATCGATATCTCTCCTGTCCAATTTACTCCCCATCACAAATCCTTTATGTGTCTCCCTCCGCATAGATCATAACTAACAAGTGCAGAGCAGACTATATACCTTCTTTCTTTCCTTCTTTCTTTTTTTTCTTTTTTTTCTTTCTCTTCTTTCTTTTTTTTCTTTCTTTCTTTCTTTCTTTCTTTCCTTCCTTCTTTCTTTCTTTCTTTCTTTATTTCCTTCCTTCCTTCCTTCCTTCCTTCCTTCCTTCCTTCCTTCCATCCATCCATCCATCCATCCTTCCATCCATCCATCCATCCATCCATCCATCCATCCATCCATCCATCCTTCCTTCCATCCTTCCATCCATCCATCCTTCCTTCCATCCTTCCATCCATCCATCCTTCCTTCTTTCCTTCCTTCCTTCCTTCCATCCTTCCTTCCTTCCTTCCTTCCTTCCTTCCTTCCTTCCTTCCTTTCTTCCATCCTTCCTTCCTTCCTTCCTTCCTTCCTTCTTTCTTTCCTTCCTTCCTTCCTTCCTTCCTTCCTTCCTTCCTTCCTTCCTTCCTTCCTTCTTTCTTTCCTTCCTTCCTTCCTTCCTTCCTTCCTTTCTTCCATCCTTCCTTCCTTCCTTCCTTCCTTCCTTCCTTCCTTCCTTCTTTCTTTCCTTCCTTCCTTCCTTCCTTCCTTCTTTCCTTCCTTCCTTCCTTCCTTCCTTCCTTCCTTCCTTCTTTCTTTCCTTCCTTCCTTCCTTCCTTCCTTCCTTTCTTCCATCCTTCCTTCCTTCCTTCCTTCCTTCCTTCCATCCATCCATCCATCCTTCCATCCATCCATCCATCCATCCATCCTTCCATCCATCCATCCATCCATCCATCCTTCCTTCTTTCCTTCCTTCCTTCCTTCCTTCCTTCCTTCCTTCCTTCCTTCCTTCCTTCCTTCCTTCCTTCCTTCCTTCCTTCCGCTGTAGTTTTATTCAGGTATACAGTAAGACCATCTCACTGTAAATGCCCTCTGGAAGGATGGGAAAGATATTCTATGAGACGAATGCATGCATTTGAAGTGATCCTTTTTTCTTTTTTTTTTTTTTTTTTGGAAACCATGAATAAAGCTTTCAAATGGGGTCAAATGCACCCAGGAGTGATCTCATAACATATTCAATCTTTCTTGTCCTGTAGCCCATGTGTTCCCGCATCCTCAGCCCCGTTCCCAGTGTTAGCAGGAATATGTGTCAACGAAACACGTCTGCGGTGATCGGGAGAGGAGAGGGCAAGTGGAGGCCACATTCATTTTTCAACACATCACCGCTGTCGTGAGGGAAGTAACATCACAAAGACTTTGAAAGCTTCAAACTGAACGCGGTTTGTAAAGCTGAGGATGGTCAGTGCGGACAGAATGCAATCAGAGAACATGTGGAGAGGAGAATACAAATGAAAAGTATATTAGATGAATGATTTTTAAAGTCCAATGACATAATTAAATGTTTTTTACTTAAAATTGCTTGAATGTAACTCGACACCATTGCCACATTTAGTATGCGCGGTGCTATGAATATGCAAATGAGCCCCGCCTCCACTCACTCACTCAGAGATCCACTGGTTGACGATCACACGTTGATCTGATTGGTTACAAGGTAGTTTGTGACGTCAGAAACACCAGCGATTTCAAACCGTGTTTTTGAGACTGCAGTTTATTTATTTTGTCATATAATGCATTTTAACTGTGATATGACATGAAAATGACTCATATTGTTGCTTCTGAAACTAACCTCTTTCAGGGTCTCTATTATTATTAGTAGTATTAGTATTAGTAGTAGTAATTGCGAGATATAAACACAAAATTGCGATAAAATAGTCACAATTGTGAGGAAAAAAGTCAGAATTGCGATAAAAAAGTCAGAATTGCAATAAAAAGTCAGAATTACGATAAAAAGTCAGAATTGCGAGATATAAACACGAAATTGCGATAGGTCACAATTGAGATAAAAAAGTCTGAATTACTTCTGAAAACTAACCTCTTTCAGGGTCTCTAATATTATTATTATTAGTAGTAGTAGATTTAACTACTTACAAAAATGAAGACATAAATGTATTACTGTTGTAAATTACAGTTGTACAGTAAAATAAACCATTTAGAAAATTAGATCACTTTACATTCACTTTTGATTTGTTTTACTTTTCTGATATTCGTATGAAGTTTGATTGACAGCTCCTGACGGTGAGCAGCGTGAACATTCATCTAAACATCTCCTTTCGAGTCCCACAGAAGAAAGAAAGTCAAATGTTTTGATGTAAATTCCATTTTTTGGATGAACTATCCCCTTATATTTCAGTTTTCTGCGAATGATCAAGATGTAACTGTTATACTTCACTCGGATGAATACAAAAACTCTCTGAAGAGAAACACTGAAGGCTTCATAAATACTCAATGCAGCAGCTGTATGCATGAAGAAAGCCCCAGATAACCGTAATAGCCCTCACACATCAGACAGCAGCGCTCAGGGCTGATAACACGCTTCTCTCCATCCCCGAGGCTGTTGTCAGAGATATCTCTGATGAAATGCACTGGCCGTACTGTGCGCGTATGTGAGTGATTCGGATGGATTGGTGACCGTAATCTTGCGTGGCGCAGTGGTCTCGGCAGGGGGATTCGCCCGGTCTTGAGCGATAGCCGCTCAAAACGCAAAGCTCTTCTCAATTTTTCATTGGAAACACAGGCAGGCAGAGTTTGGCAATACCTTTGGGAATGCATTTGCTCATACTAATGGCTGTTTCTTGGAAATACTGACGGAGAAACGTCAGGCAAAGTGAAAGAGAGGTCCACCTGTTTGTGCTAGAGTATTTGTGTCCAGACAGAGCAACTCTGACTTCACAAGCAACGTTGTTGTTGTTGTTGTTGTTGTTGTTGTTGTTGTTGTTGTTGTTTGACTCATGCCTCAAATGTTTCAGTCAGAAATGCACATTCTGTCCTCATTTACTCTAAATCTTGTCAATCCTGAATGACTTTTCTGTTTTCCATGGCACATAACGAAGACTTTGTGTATTGTAGGCCTACTGGTTCCATGGAATTGCAATGAAAGCTTTTATTCATTAAAAAAAAGTGCAAAATGCTTGTTTCCGTCATTGAATTAAAAAGGCAATTTAAAATGTTCATCTCAAAATTCAAATTGGGAGAAAAAAAGATTTGACTTGCGAGAAAAAAAAGTAAGAATTGCGAAGAAAAAAGTAAGAATTGCGAGAAAAAAAGTCTAAATTGCGAGATATAAACAGAAAATTGCGATAAAATAGTCACAATTGTGAGAAAAAAAGTCTGAATTACAATAAAAAAGTCAGAATTACAATAAAATAGTCACAATTGTGAGAAAAAAGTCTGAATTGTGAGAAAAAGTCAGAATTACAAAAAATAAGTTAGAATTGCGATAAAAAAGTCTGAATTACGATAAAAAAGTGACAATTGAGATAAAAAAGTCTGAATTACGAGAAAGTCTGTATTGTGAGAAAAAAGTCATAATTGCGTAAAAAAAGTCAGAATTGCAATAAAAAAGTCTGAATTGTGAGATACAAAAATTAAATAGCGAAAAAAAGTCACATAAAAAAGTCATAATTGTCATGAAAAAAAAGTAATTTTTGCGTAAAAAGTCAGAATTGTGAGAAAAAAATCAGAATTGCAATAGAAAAGTCACAATTGAGAATAAAAAAGTCAGAAAGGCAAGAAAAAAGTAATAATTGTGAGAAAAAAAAGTCATAATTGTGAAAGTCGCAATTATCTTTTAAATTGTTTTACTCCATGGTGGAAACAAGATTCCCCAGGTTTGGAAAAATCTGCAATAATAACCGAATCTTCTGATTGAACACTGGCTGCATGCCTGATATCTACACGCGCTGATGTCGATGTGATGAATGTTCAGACTCACTGAGATCTCAAGGTCGTCGCTGAAGGGATTCTGCGGCCTACAACTGAATATGATTTAATCAATGCATTTTACATCTAAATAAGTCATAAAAATAATGAATCTATAAATCATGCTTTGTTTAGTGTAATATTTCAGCCTCCGCCCTCTGTAAATAAACAGTTTGATCCTGCGTGTCCTGGAAATAAACAGATGTCAGCCGACGCGAGTCACAGCGACAGCAAAGAAATGAAAATCTGCTGACCGTAGAGAAGAAGAGGACGCAGGAGCAGTGTCGCGGCACAACACATCCAACATATGTTATCAGAAAAGCGAGTTTATGAAACAAGTCATATTTACAGGAAGAAGACGGCTGAGTTTGACCACTATACACTCTAAAATATTAAACATTTAGAGGAATATTAAGATTTAAGATGATTTGAATTGCAGACAGTATATTATGTAATTTCAAGAATATATGTGTATATATATATATATATATATATATATATATATATATATATATATATATATATATATATTTATATATATATATATATATATCCGATTAATCGCATCCAAAATAAAAGTTTATGTTTACATAATAAATGTGTGTGTACTGTGTATAATTATTTTGTATATATATATATATATATATATATGTATATATATATATATATATATATATATATATATACACACACACATGCTTATATATATTTGGGAAATATTTGCATGTATATACTGTATATATTTATATATAATTTATATTATATATAAATATAAATATTTTATATATAAATAACACCTTTTTCTTAAATATATACATGCAAGTGTGTGTATTTATATATACAAAATAATTATACACAGTACACACACATTTATTATGTAAACACAAACTTTTATTTTGGATGCCACAGCCCCTAATATATATATATATATATATATATATATATATATATATATATATATATATACAGTATATGCAATTATATATATTTTTACATTATAATATATATAATGTAAAAATATATAATTGCATATATATATATACACACATACATAGTAAAAAAATATATATAATGCTATATATTTCTGTAATTTTAAGAATATATATAGTAAAAAAATGTATATATATAAGGTAAAAAATATATATAATTGCATATATATAACTTGAAATTACAGAAATATATACTGTTATATAATCTTTTTGTATTTTTTTTTCTGTAATTTCAAGTTTAGAGTAAAAAAGTAGCATTTACAACAAAAAGGTAAGTGGTCCAGATTAATTTACAGTCCGTTTGCTTCTACAAGTCCAGGTGACCCATGCAGGTGTCCGGTGTAAAAAGCAGCGGTGGCGATCGCATCAACCGAGAGTTTGTCTTTATTCCCATAAAATGCGATTAGAGATCAGGATGAGCTCGTATTCCTGCAAACTTTCTATTCTTCTTTTGTTTTTCAGCAGTAAAGCGCCACTGAAATATGGCTCTAATTAAAAGCCAATTAAAAATGGATGGTGTTTGCAGAGTGAACTTTTATCTTTAAGCTCCTCTCAGATAATGCCTGACATTTAATGTTTATTTAATAGTTTATTTTGGGAATGAAATGACCTCAGAGAGTGTGGCGGTGTGTTTATGTGTCCCTCTTGTTCCAGAAGAAGCTTTCAGAGGCGATCATGTCTCTACCGAGAGTCTCTAGCAGAACTAAACTCTCACATAAACAGCAGAAGAAACACACATGATGTGAAGTGAAGATGGGATGTGTTTGTGTTGAGTTTATGGTCAAAATAAGGAGTTTTTTATATTTTGATTTAAATTTTAGTTTTGTTTTTTTACATTGTTAAACTAAGAGAAAATGAGAAATGCTACTAGAAAAAAATATATTTGATTTCAGTTAACCTTTATTTTAATTCAAGGAAAATAAATAAAAAAGCTTTTTTTTTTACATTGTTGAACTAAGAGAAAATGAGAAATGTTTAAACAATAAAAGTAATTTGTAATATTTTATTTCAATTAATCTTTTTTTTTTAATTCAAGTAAGGATTTTTTTTTATGGTTTTAGATTTAAATTTGAGTTTTTTTTACATTGTTAAACTAAGAGAAAATTTTACATATTACTAGATTTTTTTTTTTTTACTATTTTATTTTAGTTAACCTTTATTTTAATTCAAGTAAGGATTTTTTTTTTTTTTTTTTTACATTGTTAAACTAAGAGAAAATGAGAAATGTGACTAGAATTTTTTTTACTATTTTTACTATTTTATTTCAGTTAACCTTTATTTTAATTCAAGTACGGAATTTTTTTTTTTTTATGATTTAGTTAACTATAATAACCTGCTTGAAAGTAATATTTGATCTACATGAGCAGATTCACTTCTGCTTCAGATTTAAAGCACTGATGTTGGGGTCAGTTTATACACAGTCAACCCAGTTGCACACATTTATATCATATTTCATTTGAATCTTTAAGGCATTTTAATTCAGAAACTATGATGCACTTTTAAAAATAAAGTTTCCAAAAAGAGGTTTTCGCAGCAATGCATTAAAAAAATGCATCAGTTTGTAAAATAACTACTTTATTCTAATTGTGAAGAACATTTTAATAACGTTTTCCTGAATGGAAAGATTGCATGGATGTTAAAGTTTCTTCATGGAACCTTCTTTATTTTAGGAATAATTGCATTATCCAAAAATGATAATTTTATGATCAAACCTCTATGTTTACAGAACCTCGAAGCTTGTTCTGCATCTAAAATGATTATTATTCACATAAAATGCCATATAAAGCTCTGCTCGCCGATATCCAGTGACCTCGAATGAAATTCACAAGAGTGTCTCAGGATTCCCAGATTTCACAGGAGACGCTTTGTGGCATGAAATCTGTCCTATAAAATCTTGATGGGATTTCTAGACCCATTTACACCTGCCAACAAGACACGAGCCATTTGCACCTGCGCAAGAGCCAACAATATGCACTCGCAAGTTGACATGCTGTGAAAACCTCAAATGCAGCGAGGACAGGGTTGGATGAAACTGTAGTGGCGTGCAGAGATATTGCAATGGAAACAGCTTTGGGTATGAACACTGGAGTCTAAGATAAACACAGAAGATAATGGATTGGTCTAGTTTCAGCTGAAGATGGAGAGGATGGAAATGCAAATGGAGCCGCAACACTGTGATCCGTGTTTGAAGTTTGTCTTAGTGCAGATCACACACAGAGATTTTCATTTGCAAGCCAAAAACTCTGTCGGATTTGATTAGAAAGCTATATTGAGTCTTGAATAGCTGTGGCTTAAGGCCATACAGACATTTAAAAGTGAGTGAGGGAATGCATGAACTGGTAAAACACATACCTTGAATGCGATAAAAGCATCAGACAAATGCATAAATATAAATGTTAAAATCCAGAGATTCAAAGAAACAAGGTTAGGCGTATTTTGACTCGGACCAGTAAAAAACCCGCCTAGCAACAACATAAAGCATCATAGAAACGTGCAAACAACCGGGTGGTGAGTTTAATGTGGTCAAGCACAACGCTATCTCACGACCAATTCGTCTTGAGTAAAATATAACTGATTCGTACAAATTGCACATGCACTGAAAATCTCAAAAACTTTTAGCCTTTTATGTTCAAACCGGAGTCAGACAATGATGGAGAGACTCAAGAAGAAGTGACACATGTAGAAGAACAGGACATTTCTGAATGGTTAGTTGATGAGTTTATGAAGCTTATCTTCTACACTCTAAAAAACGTTGGGTTATTTTGCGTACCCAATAGCTGGGTTAAAAATATTGGGTCGTTCTGTTGGGTTATTCGGAACATTTATTGGGTTGTTTCTATAACAACGCAGTCCGTTGGGTTAAAATTCAAATTTCAACGGTTGACCACCGCAAGTGTGATAGCAGATACACGGCACGGGTGAGTTAATATTACACTATACAGTATCTATAGGCTATGCATATTGTATACATGTTATTTTTTTTCGTTATGAAGTGACTTTAAGCTCTTACAGTATTATTGCCGCTTTTTTTCTGTTTAGATTATTTCCATGTTTATATCTACCCTGTCGACTGCTTTTCGTCCACTATCTGCGACTAACGGCACCGATGGTATTTCTTAATACTCGATTGTGATACTCTTCCTCACTGTCTATGTTCTTTCTAGCTGCTAATACTTTGTGGGAAGTTGTTCATATTTTCAGATATTTGACCGACGCGCTCGGCTTCAAGACCCAGCGGAAGCCTGGTCCATCCAGTGTCGCAGTCACTTACAGGAAGAAGGTAACGTTATGCTGTGTTATATAAAGGCCTACATTGTAGCGCAAATGTCTAACGTTACTTGGGCTATCCCAACTAGTGTGAATTAAAAATACTACAAAGTGTTAAACTAGGGTGATCATACGTCCTCTTTTTGCACTCCTTCAATACGCCATTCAATGTGTGCCTTTTTGCATTGCCTTCGTAACGTACGTAATGTACGTAACGCAAACATTGGTCAAACTGCATCTCAATCATCACTTTTCAGTGGCACATGGCTCCTGAACAGCGTAAAAAAAAATCTCAAATGTAAATTCACAAACGATTTACAGAGAAAATTCCTGTGTAAAAGATAAACTATTTTATTATTTGTTTGTTATTGTTTTATTGTTGTGGGCCACAAGTTGAATGGAAGAATGTACTTCATGTATTAAGTTCAATAACATAGATGGTTGCGAATGCATTTGTCAAATAGTGTTTGATGCATTCACAAACTTTTGTCATAACTTTCCCACCATGTCCCTACTAACCTGTATGAATTTATTACATTATTACAATTCCCAAGAGGTTTTTTTTCAGTTTTTTTTAAATAAATCCAGAATAAATCAGAACATTTCTGTTCACACAGAAAGGAAAGCTTTGAGTCACAAATGCATTTTGGAACAATGCTTGCTCATACACACAAACACACACGCAGGTGCAACAGTGCATTTGTGAACAGCGCCCTAACATTTAGGGCATAATTTGTGAGACCTGACACCCACACAAACACAAATGCAGGTACACATACACGCATTTGCAACTTCATTTCTGCTTATTGGTGTTGGTTTTATATACACGTTTTTTTATTTAAAATGTATATTTTTTTCTAGATTTGATTCCTTAAAATAAATAGGTATAAGATCGGAATCTAAATCTTTTCTTTTAGTGGCATTTTAATTATATTTTTCTATATTTAAAAAAAATTAATCCCACTTGATTTGATTCACCAAGCTTGATTTTTCATATTGAAAAACAAATGTCCACAATTTATTTGTTACTGCACCATATGAGGTGTTGGTGTGATTTTAACTTTTCTTTTTCTTTATTCATTTTTAGATTGCTCAGGACTTTGAAATTTGGGGACATGCATCTCAACGAATCATTTCATATCGCAAGACCGAGAAGAAAGCCTTGGATCTTCCTGTTCAGACTAACATTTCTTCTGGTGAGAAAATCCTGCACAACAGCTCTGTACTTTCATGTCAAGTTGTAATATTTTGTCTATAATATAATGTACTTGTTTAAAGATTAATCCATTGTTCTTTTTGTTTAATGTAAAGACACTCTTGGAGATGTTGCTTTGAAAACCCTGCCAGCTATCCTTCCTCCATTGCCATACAAAACGGGCTGCAAGATGGTTCGGCCCTCTTACCAGGAGGCAAAACAAGCATTTGTTGATTTATAGCCTGTAGGTACATCATTTATGACAACACATTTTGGGTAATATTTGATCCATGTGTGCATATTTACCATTTCAAAATTCTATTTAAAGGTTGGAACAAACATCATTCAATATTTGGAGGTGGAGGAGCAACGGAGGCAATTCCCTCATGTCCTGCAGCTTGGGGATAAATTCAACTGCTCACAAGCCTTCGTCATTGTGGGAGGAGCGGGCACTAGAGCAAGACAGACTTTTACAAGCTGTGGATACATGCTTTAAATAATTTTATGTTTTAGAAATTGAGGCCCCATCCACACTACTGCGTTTTCGTTTAGAAACGGAGACCTTTTGCTACGTTTGCACCTCCCGTCCAGAATACAACGGCAAAAACGAAGACCTAAAACGGAGAAGTTTAAAAACGCTCCGACCCCGTTTTGCGTTTTGAATCCCCGGAGGGCGTTTTAGTGAAGACGGTCAAAACAGAGGACTTTAGAAACGATGACGCAGAGGCTCACGCTCGGCTCTATGATTGGGTGTCATCAGTCATGGCGTATCCTTCCCTGATTCGTCAGACACCCATCACATGACCCGTCACCGGGAAGAAAACATACAAACCAGCCTGGACTACGTAACGTTAGTGACTGCAACATGAATAACGAATTACAAGCGTTACTGATGTTGATGTCTTTGCTAGCAGCTGTTGTGCAAGTCAATTCTGCATTTTAAAATGCTATCACTGCCTACATGTGTCTGTTTACACCGGCACGCGCACGCCCAGTGTTGGTGAGTGGTCACGTGATCCGCGTTTTCAGTCGTTTTAATGTGGACGGAGATCAATTCTAATACGCAGCTAAAACACTGGTGTGGACGGAGATCAATTCTAATACGCAGCTAAAACACTGGTGTGGACGGAGATCGTATTCGTTTTAATTCTCCGTTTTTAAACTAAAACGCAGTAGTGTGGATGAGGCCTGAGTATCCAAAGCCTGTTTGGCAGTTTCTGTGCCAGGGGGAGTTCCATCAACACACTGTCGCCTACTTAGGCAGTTTATAATTGGATAAAGTGGACTTGATTTTGTTTGTTTTGTTTGTTTATTTGTGTTTTTGTATTCCATGTTTCTTAGAATTTAAAACAGAATTGTAAATTAATTAATTTTAGCATTAATATTCTGTGCCTGGAGGTGTTCCCTCAACACAATGTTGTCTTATGAGGCAGTTTATAATTGCATTACTTTTATTTATTTATTGAAAGAATTTCTTACCTTAAGGAAGTAAATTAAAGCAATTGCAACAATGACTTAATGATTTTTTTTTACAACTTGTAATGTTTACAACTGTTTATTTGTTTTTGTGCTCCATGTTTCTTAGAACTTAAAACATAATTCTAAATTAATTAATTTTAACATTAATATTCTGTGCCTGGAGGTGTTCTCTCAAAACACGGTCACCTTTTTTATTTATTGAAACAATTTCTTACCTTTAGGAAATAAATTAAAACAATTGCAATAATAACTTTTGAATGTAATGCCTTTGAATGTAATGCCATTGAATGTAAATAAAGCATTGTCAATATACTGAAGTTGTAAGTTATTTATTTACATGGCAATAATAGTATAATAATAAAATAATAATACTAGGTTGGTTAAAGCATAATTTTGGCCAAATAACCCAACAAATTAGTTTTTTGTAACCCAATTTATTGGGTAAAACTAGTTACCTAATTTATTGGGTTAAAATAACCCAACATTAGGTCGGTGCTATATCAACCCACCATTGGGTTAGTTGTTGGGTCGTTTTTAACCCAACTTTTTTAAGTGAGTAGTCATTGATTAGCATATTCTGTCTTGATAATCTATAAATCGTGTTCCGGGGGCGGGGTTTATGTAAATTCTAGGGTTGGTGATGTCACTAACCTCGTGTAGTTCCTACCAGCCGTTTGTTGTAGTCCTTAAAAAGCTATTTCTTTAAAAGCAAATATCTCCCTTTGCTCTGAACTTTGAGCGTTGTAACTTTGCAGATGTTGTTTATGATCAAACAGCAACATTACACACTAACTACAGTTAGAAAACACAACATTACACACTAACTACAGTTAGACAACACAACATTACACACTAACTACAGCTAGACAACACAACATTACACACTACCTACAGCTAGAAAAGTCAAATCATAATCAACAAACCCTTTAAAGCACATTATGATCAACAAACTGTTATCAGCATGCTTGCTTTCTATAATTAAAATGTTTGATGTGTTTTCCTTTATTGGAAGTTGGGTCACACTTTAGATTAGGGTCCATTTCTCACTATTAACTATGACTTTTGCTTCAATAAACTCCTAATTACTGCTTAATGTTAGTAATGTAGTTGTTAAGTTTAGGTATTGGGTGATTAAGGGATGTAGAATATGATCATGCAGAATAAGGCATTCATATGTGCTTTATAATCACTAATAAACAGCCAATATCCTAATATGCATGCTAGTAAGCAAGTATATAATAGTGAGAATTGGACCCTGAACTATAATGTTACTGTAAGTTGTTAATGTAAGTCTGGTTAACCCATCGTGTGTCACGGTTCAGTGGCTGAATCCAATTCCAATAATCTTTAATCCAAAAGCTTGAGAGGAACATATAGGGCAACAGGATAGTAACACTAACACTGGAAACATGAATATTAATACAGGACAAAGACACGACTCAAACTGAAGGCTTATATACAAGCAAACAAGGGAGCAAACGAGATAATTAGCGAGGTGATTGACAAGGCAGCGGTGAACGGGATTAACTGACGAAACACTCGAGGAAAACTGGGTCAAGCGGAAAACACAGAACACAAATCCAAAAACACACACATCCCTGACATTGCACATAGTTGCACTCAAGATCGGTCTTGACACCGTTTTCTGAAGGCCTTGTCTCAGTCTCAGATAAGAAGATTTGGGATTTTTGCGATCAGATGCATTGTCTGATTTATCTGTTAACATCATTAATGTGATTGGATGTAAAACTTCAACATGCAATCTAATTTAATTTCTATTTTTACTGTTCTGCCGGGTCAGAATTTAACGGGGAATTCTGTCAAAAATGCCACTAAAATAATACAAATGTCCCCAAAAAGATATGATTGCAAAAAAAGTTTTGGGCGGTGGATCTGTAGTTCCCAGCATGCTTTGCAAAGGACTGCATACATTTAGGGATTAAAGTGTTATTTTATGTGTTTTTCAGTAAATGGAAAGATGTTGTTAGTTAATGTTAGTGTTTAATGTTCAGTTATGTTAGAAACTTAGAGGACTTTCTGTAATGTTTTTGAATTTTGTGGTTAAGAGTGGCGACATATGGGCACATACACTTTAATAATTGTATTAAACCTCACTCGCAGAACTACACAAGTAATATTTAATATTACTCTACAAAAAGTGGTTTTAATTAAATAGAACACTAGTAACATCTAGCATTAGAAGTGATTGTAGAGTCAAATTAGCTACAATTATAATGTTGGCGATTTTAGCCAGGACAAAAACTGACTAAACTTTATCCAGCAGGATTGACTAAATGCATTTAAATTCATACAAGAAGATTACAACAAATTTCAAACACATTAGATTTTGTTGGAAAAATTTAATTCAATCTCGTGGAAAAATTTTCCTTAATTTAATTAAGTTCGTTCGACAGCTTTTTTTTTTTTTTTGAGTGAAGTATTCATTACTTCAACGAGCTCATTGTTTCTGTCTTAAATTATTACATTGTTTAAATAATACATGTTTATCTAACTGTCATTTGTATATGTACATTTCTGAAATACATAATTTAGACAGATACCTCTGATAACAGAACTCTGTAAATTGTAATGTGAACTCATGTATTTTCTGTGAAGCTGCTTTGAAATGATGTGTATTGTGAAAAGCGCTTTACAAATAAATGAGAATTGAAATTAATTGGATTGTTTTTACTCTGGCCTTCGTCTTGTCTCTGCCTCAACACACTCTGGTCTCGGTCTCAACACACTCTGGTCTCGGTCTCAACACACTCTGGTCTCGGCCTCAACACACTCTGGTCTCGGTCTCAACACACTCTGGTCTCGGTCTCAACACACTCTGGTCTCGGTCTCAACACACTCTGGTCTCGGTCTCAACACACTCTGGTCTCGGTCTCAACACACTCTGGTCTCGGTCTCAACACACTCTGGTCTCGGCCTCAACACACTCTGGTCTCGGCCTCAACACACTCTGGTCTCGGTCTCAACACACTCTGGTCTCGGCCTCAACACACTCTTGTCTCTGCCTCAACACACTCTGGTCTCGGCCTCAACACACTCTGGTCTCGGTCTCAACACACTCTGGTCTCGGTCTCAACACACTCTGGTCTCGGTCTCAACACACTCTTGTCTCTGCCTCAACACACTCTGGTCTCGGCCTCAACACACTCTGGTCTCGGCCTCAACACACTCTGGTCTCGGCCTCAACACACTCTGGTCTCGGCCTCAACACACTCTGGTCTCGGTCTCAACACACTCTGGTCTCGGTCTCAACACACTCTGGTCTCGGTCTCAACACACTCTGGTCTCGGCCTCAACACACTCTGGTCTCGGTCTCAACACACTCTGGTCTCGGTCTCAACACACTCTGGTCTCGGCCTCAACACACTCTGGTCTCGGTCTCAACACACTCTTGTCTCTGCCTCAACACACTCTGGTCTCGGTCTCAACACACTCTTGTCTCTGCCTCAACACACTCTGGTCTCGGCCTCAACACACTCTGGTCTCGGTCTCAACACACTCTTGTCTCTGCCTCAACACACTCTGGTCTCGGTCTCAACACACTCTTGTCTCTGCCTCAACACACTCTTGTCTCTGCCTCAACACACTCTGGTCTCGGCCTCAACACACTCTGGTCTCGGCCTCAACACACTCTGGTCTCGGCCTCAACACACTCTGGTCTCGGCCTCAACACACTCTGGTCTCGGCCTCAACACACTCTGGTCTCGGTCTCAACACACTCTGGTCTCGGTCTCAACACACTCTGGTCTCGGTCTCAACACACTCTGGTCTCGGTCTCAACACACTCTGGTCTCGGTCTCAACACACTCTGGTCTCGGTCTCAACACACTCTTGTCTCTGCCTCAACACACTCTGGTCTCGGTCTCAACACACTCTGGTCTCGGTCTCAACACACTCTGGTCTCGGCCTCAACACACTCTGGTCTCGGTCTCAACACACTCTGGTCTCGGCCTCAACACACTCTGGTCTCGGTCTCAACAGACTCTGGTCACGGCCTCAACACACTCTGGTCTCGGTCTCAACAGACTCTGGTCTCGGTCTCAACACACTCTGGTCTCGGTCTCAACAGACTCTGGTCTCGGTCTCAACACACTCTGGTCTCGGCCTCAACACACTCTGGTCTCGGCCTCAACACACTCTGGTCTCGGTCTCAACAGACTCTGGTCTCGGTCTCAACACACTCTGGTCTCGGTCTCAACACACTCTGGTCTCGGTCTCAACACACTCTGGTCTCGGTCTCAACACACTCTGGTCTCGGCCTCAACACACTCTGGTCTCGGCCTCAACACACTCTGGTCTCGGTCTCAACACACTCTGGTCTCGGTCTCAACACACTCTGGTCTCGGCCTCAACACACTCTGGTCTCGGTCTCAACACACTCTGGTCTCGGTCTCAACACACTCTGGTCTCGGTCTCAACACACTCTTGTCTCTGCCTCAACACACTCTGGTCTCGGTCTCAACACACTCTGGTCTCGGTCTCAACAGACTCTGGTCTCGGCCTCAACACACTCTGGTCTCGGTCTCAACACACTCTGGTCTCGGTCTCAACACACTCTGGTCTCGGTCTCAACACACTCTGGTCTCGGTCTCAACACACTCTGGTCTCGGTCTCAACACACTCTGGTCTCGGTCTCAACACACTCTGGTCTCGGTCTCAACACACTCTGGTCTCGGTCTCAACACACTCTGGTCTCGGTCTCAACACACTCTGGTCTCGGTCTCAACACACTCTGGTCTCGGTCTCAACACACTCTTGTCTCGGTCTCAACACACTCTGGTCTCGGTCTCAACACACTCTGGTCTCGGCCTCAACACACTCTGGTCTCGGTCTCAACAGACTCTGGTCTCGGTCTCAACACACTGGTCTCGGTCTCAACAGACTCTGGTCTCGGTCTCAACACACTCTGGTCTCGGCCTCAACACACTCTGGTCTCGGTCTCAACACACTCTGGTCTCGGTCTCAACACACTCTGGTCTCGGTCTCAATACACTCTGGTCTCGGTCTCAACACACTCTGGTCTCGGCCTCAACACACTCTGGTCTCGGTCTAAACACACTCTGGTCTCGTCTCAACACACTCTCGTCTCGGTCTCAACACACTCTGGTCTCGGCCTCAACACACTCTGGTCTCGGCCTCAACACACTCTGGTCTCGGTCTCAACACACTCTAGTCTCGGTCTCAACACACTCTGGTCTCGGTCTCAACACACTCTGGTCTCGGTCTCAACACACTCTGGTCTCGGTCTCAACACACTCTTGTCTCTGCCTCAACACACTCTGGTCTCGGTCTCAACACACTCTGGTCTCGGCCTCAACACACTCTGGTCTCGGTCTCAACACACTCTGGTCTCGGCCTCAACACACTCTGGTCTCGGTCTCAACAGACTCTGGTCACGGCCTCAACACACTCTGGTCTCGGTCTCAACACACTCTGGTCTCGGTCTCAACAGACTCTGGTCTCGGCCTCAACACACTCTGGTCTCGGTCTCAACAGACTCTGGTCTCGGTCTCAACACACTCTGGTCTCGGTCTCAACACACTCTGGTCTCGGTCTCAACACACTCTGGTCTCGGTCTCAACACACTCTGGTCTCGGCCTCAACACACTCTGGTCTCGGCCTCAACACACTCTGGTCTCGGTCTCAACACACTCTGGTCTCGGTCTCAACACACTCTGGTCTCGGCCTCAACACACTCTGGTCTCGGTCTCAACACACTCTGGTCTCGGTCTCAACACACTCTGGTCTCGGTCTCAACACACTCTTGTCTCTGCCTCAACACACTCTTGTCTCTGCCTCAACACACTCTGGTCTCGGTCTCAACAGACTCTGGTCTCGGCCTCAACACACTCTGGTCTCGGTCTCAACACACTCTGGTCTCGGTCTCAACACACTCTGGTCTCGGTCTCAACACACTCTGGTCTCGGTCTCAACACACTCTGGTCTCGGTCTCAACACACTCTGGTCTCGGTCTCAACACACTCTGGTCTCGGTCTCAACACACTCTGGTCTCGGTCTCAACACACTCTGGTCTCGGTCTCAACACACTCTTGTCTCGGTCTCAACACACTCTGGTCTCGGTCTCAACACACTCTGGTCTCGGCCTCAACACACTCTGGTCTCGGTCTCAACAGACTCTGGTCTCGGTCTCAACACACTGGTCTCGGTCTCAACAGACTCTGGTCTCGGTCTCAACACACTCTGGTCTCGGCCTCAACACACTCTGGTCTCGGTCTCAACACACTCTGGTCTGGGTCTCAACACACTCTGGTCTCGGTCTCAACACACTGGTCTCGGTCTCAACAGACTCTGGTCTCGGTCTCAACACACTGGTCTCGGTCTCAACAGACTCTGGTCTCGGTCTCAACACACTCTGGTCTCGGCCTCAACACACTCTGGTCTCGGTCTCAACACACTCTGGTCTCGGTCTCAACAGACTCTGGTCTCGGTCTCAACAGACTCTGGTCTCGATCTCAACACACTCTGGTCTCGGTCTCAACACACTCTGGTCTCGGTCTCGGTCTCAACACACTCTGGTCTCGGTCTCAACACACTCTGGTCTCGGTCTCAACACACTCTGGTCTCGGTCTCAACACACTCTGGTCTGGGTCTCAACACACTCTGGTCTGGGTCTCAACACACTCTGGTCTCGGTCTCAACACACTCTGGTCTCGGTCTCAACACACTCTGGTCTGGGTCTCAACACACTCTGGTCTCGGTCTCAACACACTCTGGTCTCGGTCTCGACAACAGATGACAGTAGTTCCTTCTGCTGCATGCAGATTAAGAGCAAGTCGATATTTTGTCATTCAAACTATCGACCTCATATGGAAATATCACTTGCTATGCAAATGACTTCAGTGCTGTGTTTCTGACACGCACCTGTTGAGAAAAATACATCCGCAGGGCTTAATCTTACAACATTATCCTAGGCCCATGAGTCTAGTCTCAGTCTAAAATGCATGTTTGAACTGAAAGCATATCTTAAAGGGGTGGTTGATTATGATTTCACTTTTCTAACTTTAGTTAGTGTGTTGCTGTTTGAACATTAAACAACATCTGCAAAGATACAACGCTCAAAGTTCAAAGCATTAGAAACCGACATAATTTGCTCAACCCGACTTTAATTTCCAACCAAAATCCTCCCCTGACTGACATTACTCTCTACTCTAGTAATAATACTCAAGTAAATGTACTTTGTTACTGTCCACATCTGGGAACCAGGCCTATATCTGCTTCGTGAAGAACACCAGCGTTCAGTCAAAAACTGAGATAAGTAAATAAAAGCCTGAGCGAGTGTCACGCCTCGCGCTGCACATCTGACTCTCGTTCGCAGCCCTACAGCCTCAAACGAGGGTAATTTTGTCGGGTAATGGCTGCTCTCTCGGAGACTCATTTAGTTTTTGTCTGTAACAATGGGCCGTCTCTGAATCAACCTCTCGACAGGGAAGGAATGTAATCAGCGCCTCATTTTCCCCTCTCCTCTCCGTCCCTCACTATATTTACATATATATTTTTCTGTCTGTCCCTCATTTCAAGACTTTCATTTCTTATACATTTCTTGTCTCGCTCCTCATTTCCCACTTTAGTAAGAATTGTGGGATTCACTTGGAAACAATCTTCAGTCAGAAATTGCTAATTTTCACAATCAATCACAAAGAAATGGCAAGTAATTAAATGAGACGTTTTGAAGTAGAAAGACCGAAATAATATTTTCTGGTAAAACGCACAAATCTATTTAAACTTTGGTAAGGTTTCATTTGTAAACAATAATATGAACTAGGAATGAACAATACTTCTACAGCTTTTATTAGTCTTAATGTTAATCTCAAAATGTACTACTACATTTTTCATGATGAATTATTGTGTTGGTTTTGTGAGATATTTAAGCCTCAAAATGTTTTCAACAAGCAATCGAGGACACCGGAAGTGAGCTAATCAATCCAGACATGTAAAGCTGATGTATTTCATCTTAAAGTCCACATGATATCAAAATTGACCATATTTACTTTGTTTGCCTAAATTGATCGTTTTGTGGTGAACAATTCATCCATGCAAGTCAAGCCACACAAATACATTTTTTGGCTTCATAATCTTTAATCTATATCTGAAAATGCCCCTTCCCCTCTGCATTGGAGGACCTTCCCTGATGACGTCGGTTTTGACGGTTTTGGTGTTAACATCCGTAACCACGCCCCTCCAACTGACCGTAGACAGGCTGAATAAAACACCTACTTTTTTAGATCCAATCAGGTGCTAGTTGGAAAAAAAGCCACGCCCACTATTTTTCCTCATTTAGTATTCCGTTTCTCTCAGAAATACGTCACAACACTGAGATAAAGACGGTTGCAACTTCCGGTTCACACGGACTTTAATATCTCAATTGTCCATTCGCAAAGACCCGCCCCCTTTAGGTACTGTTGCTATGTCCGACAAGCCACGCCTCTCTCACACACACCATGTTCTCACGCAGTGAAAAACACATTGCGGAGCAGAGAGAGACTGACACACGCTCACAGACACAGACCAGCTTACTTTTCGGTTACTTTTGATATGAAACAAAGTCAACTTTCAAATTTGGTCATTTTTTAACGAAATTGAAACAATAAATAGTGTTTTGTGTCTCTTTAATGTGTGTGTCAGATCGCTGTGTCGCCTCAGTTAAAGCCGCTCGTGAACCGATCATCTCTTCCTTCTAGTTCATTTATAGCATCAAATATAAACAAGAATGAACATCAGAAGGAATGTTGTTTTAACCGCGGAAAGACGTCAGTACACTCCGCTTCTCAAGCTCAAATCCTCCATGTTAATCTACTAACTCTCCTGACTGTGTCTGACAAAAAGGGCGGATTCAGCGTGATGGCGGATTATGATTGGTCAGATCACCTGTCAATCAAACTCCCTGCGATTAAATTTAATTGGAAAGCACATTGAGAGTTTTGCAGCTTACAAAAGCATGTTCTAAGCAACACGTTATTTCGGAATGTTCTGTAAAACGTTGTTTTATCAATGGAAACATTCCATTTCATCATTTTGCCGACACTGAATGATACTTTTGAAAGTATCTATGAAAATTCTAAAACTTTATTTTAGAAATACATTTTAGAAAACTTAATTCTAAACCGTTAGAAGAAAAAAAAAGCTTAGTGGATGATGTATAAACTCATATGTTTCTGTGCTTGTCTTGCCATATAATATTCTCGACATTACGTCAACTATTGACTCATTTGTGTCGATTTATTTAGGAGTTTTAGAAGAAACATCTGAAAAAAAGCATAAGTTCTGCATGAAACATCTAAAGCATCTCATCTAAACATCTAAACAATGTATTTTCATTTGGAGTGTAATATTACTTATAAGTTCAAGTACATGAGAATACATCAGCGTTATTTATATGTGAGCAAACTCAGAAGCAAAAGAGCTTTTCCAAGTCTAATGTCCTCAAAAGCTGCTTTCACAATCTAAATTAGTAGAGAGTGAGTTTAGAGAGTGAGTTAAACTCGTTTGAGAGCTTAACCAACTAAGTTAAAGTGCAACTTTATGCAGTTATTAGCACTTTAAAAGTGTGTTGCATGGGGAGCAAGAAGGGGATAAAAAGTTAATCTTCTTAATATGTTTCAAAACCAAGAGAAACACGGAGAGTGGATCATGCTAAATATGTAAATATATGTAAATGCAGAGTCTGAAATGTTCCTTTACTCTTTCATCCTGCGTGCTGTGAGACCAGCGCGGGGAAATCAGCCGAATATACAACCAGAATTAAAATCATTTCTACAGGTGTGTCGTTCCTGCTCGGCAGACATAAAAGTGCATCAAGTACTAAAGTTTTTACAGGCCATTTTTCATATTTTTAAGCTTCTTTTGAAATGCTGATTTTGGTTTTGTGTTTGATGACTGACAGATAATTGCTGATGCTGTTTTCGCACCAAATTATGTCACTTCCTGTAGGATAATTAAGATATGTGTGACCCTGGACCACAAAACCAGTCACATGGGTCAATTTTTTGAAATTGAGATTTATGTATAATCTGAAAGCTGAATAAATAATCTCTCCATTGATGTGTGGTTTGTTAGGATAGGACAATATTTGGTCGAGACACAACTATTGAAAATCTGGAATCTGAGGAGCAAAAAAATGTAAACATTGAGAAAATCTCCTTTAAAGTTGTGCATTAATGTTCACGATTGTGCTGCATTCACTCACAAAAATACACATTTTATATATTTACGGTAGGACATTTACTAAATATCTTCATGGAACATGATCTTTACTTTATATCCTAATGATTTTTGCCATAAAATGGATCATTTTGACCCATACAATGTATAGTTGGCCATTGCCACAGATATACCCGTGCGACTCCAGACTGGATCGTGTTGATATGTTACATGAATCATCCACTCAAACCAAAGTAGCACAATTATTATTTTAAATTCAACACTGTTTACGTAATTGTGATCCACTGACAAGCATCTGCATTTGTTTAATATTGTATAAGTGTATTAAAATATATATGATGGGAACATTAAAATGTATTGCATAACAGGACTGACTCAGAATCATTTGTGCATTATTATCTACGACCTGTTTCCCAGATGATCAAACTGGTTTGAGAGTTAACCGGCCGCCTCTACCATGACCAGTTAACTCTGATTAATACTAGAGCTCAGGGAAACTCTCTCAAACACAGATAATTAAGTTCTCGTCACTTCTACTAACTACCAATTAGTTTGTGCGGCTGTTTCTTCGGATAAACAAATCATTGTGACCTTCTGAAAATCCAATGGTATTTTTTTCCAGGCTGAAATAATGCACTCATCACCAGATGAAAATGTAAGGAAGCCATTGACCATTAATGAGCATTACTCAATTCCTCTTGATTTGATTTCATTCAAAGGTTATTTTCCAGAACTGTGATTTCTTAAAGGGACAGTGCGCCCCAAAATAACTCTTCTTTTTTGGACAACAAAAGCAGATGTTTAGCTAAATAAAGTCAAACTCATGTGCTATATATTAAATAAAGTCTTCTTTTGAGAAACAGACCGAAATGTACTTCTTATGGACATAGAATCAGCATGATGATATATATATATATACAGGTAAAACTCAAAAAATGTGAATATGGTGCAAAAGTTCATTTATTTCAGTAATTCAACTTAAAAGGTGAAACTAATATATTATATAGACTCATTACATGCAAAGTGAGATATTTCAAGCCTTTATTTGTTATAATTTTGATGATTATGGCTTACAGATTATGAAAATCTTTTCACAATCATTTTGAATTTGGGGTTTTCATAAGCTGTAAGCAATAATCATCAAAATTATAACAAATAAAGGCTTGAAATATCTCACTTTGCATGTAATGAGTCTATATAATATATTAGTTTCAGCTTTTAAGTTAAATTACTGAAATAAATGAACTTTTGCAAGATATTTTAAGTTTTCAAGTTCTACCTTTATATATATTGATATTCGAGAACTGCGATGGAGGACAATATTCTTCTGTTGTCTTTTATGAGTGAACTGTCCCTTTAAGACAGACTGAATTCTTGCTCTAAGAAAAACATTTTATTAAACCACACAGTGGGAAAAGAATGGAGATTGAAAAATCACAAATGACAAATGCAGCCTCATAAAAACACATCTAAATGACTACATTTGTTTGAATTTCATGCTGAAGATGGGATATTATGGAGGACGGAAGCTCTTCACTGTCACATCAGTTTCATCTTTATCCCTGCATTTACATTTATTTATTTAATCGTTTAGCTGATGCTTTTATCCAAAGCGACGTAGAAATGAGAATAATAGAAGCAGAAGTGATTAAAGCGAGGGAAACAATACTAGTGCAACCAAACCAAATTTCACTTGAATATTAGAATATATCAGAATATGTATGTGGCAGTGGAATTCATATGGAAAAAAAATATTATTTTTTTCTTTCTCTGTCTCTTTGTCTGTGCTGATTTATGGGAAATCTGCATAATGCATTTAAATCTTAAAGTCCAAACAATTTAGACTCTATGAGCTCTATCTTGCACCCAGCGCAATTCACGGACGCATGTATCATTCCTATTTTGCTCCCTCCACAGACACACGTCGGTAAATTAGTGAATGAACTTGCGCTCGGGGGGGGGCGGTTCAGTGAAAAGAGGAGTGTGTTCTGGCGCAAACGTTCCCTGGTGATATTCTGCAGTTTCAGAAAACAACTCCGCCACTGACCAGGAGAAACCGAGTCTAAAGACAGTGGCGCCGCGCGTTAGTCAGATGCTATTTTAAGGGCGCGTGCTTGGCCATTATGTAGCGCGTGAACAACACACACACTTTGATTCTCTAATCTAAACAGACACAGCAGTTTTCATTTTTGCCAATCATACATTATTACAAGGAAAAATATTAACACACGAGGGAAATCATTGTTGTGTCCATGAAGATGTGAAAAATACTCTTAAATCTAGATTAAACATTTACCCAAATTATTATACGCCTGTTTAACCGAAGCTAATGTGTGTGTGTTTCTCCATCATCCCCAATGTCACTTCTCTGTGTTTTACGGCCCTGACGAGAACGTCGGTCTCCTCGGCTGTGAACCGCTCCTGGCGTGCGCTGGCAAACCCGCCGTTATAATAGCAATCCGCCGTTATAATAGCAATCCGCCGTTATAATAGCGATCCGCCGTTATAATAGCAATCCGCCGTTATAATAGCAATCCGCCGTTATAATAGCGATCCGCCGTTATAATAGCAATCCGCCGTTATAATAGCAATCCGCCGTTATAATAGCAATCCGCCGTTATAATAGCAATCCGCCGTAATAATAGCAATCCACCGTTATAATAGCAATCCACCGTTATAATAGCGATCCGCCGTTATAATAGCAATCCGCCGTTATAATAGCAATCCGCCGTTATAATAGCGATCCGCCGTTATAATAGCAATCCACCGTTATAATAGCGATCCGCCGTTATAATAGCGATCCGCCGTTATAGCAATCCGCCGTTATAATAGCGATCCGCCGTTATAATAGCGATCCGCCGTTATAATAGCGATCCGCCGTTATAATAGCAATCCGCCGTTATAATAGCAATCCGCCGTTATAATAGCGATCCGCCGTTATAATAGCGATCCGCCGTTATAATAGCGATCCGCCGTTATAATAGCAATCCGCCGTTATAATAGCAATCCGCCGTTATAATAGCGATCCGCCGTTATAATAGCAATCCGCCGTTATAATAGCAATCCGCCGTTATAATAGCAATCCGCCGTTATAATAGCGATCCGCCGTTATAATAGCAATCCGCCGTTATAATAGCGATCCGCCGTTATAATAGCGATCCGCCGTTATAATAGCGATCCGCCGTTATAATAGCAATCCGCCGTTATAATAGCAATCCGCCGTTATAATAGCGATCCGCCGTTATAATAGCAATCCGCCGTTATAATAGCGATCCGCCGTTATAATAGCAATCCGCCGTTATAATAGCAATCCGCCGTTATAATAGCGATCCGCCGTTATAATAGCGATCCGCCGTTATAATAGCGATCCGCCGTTATAATAGCAATCCGCCGTTATAATAGCGATCCGCCGTTATAATAGCAATCCGCCGTTATAATAGCAATCCGCCGTTATAATAGCGATCCGCCGTTATAATAGCGATCCGCCGTTATAATAGCAATCCGCCGTTATAATAGCAATCCGCCGTTATAATAGCGATCCGCCGTTATAATAGCGATCCGCCGTTATAATAGCAATCCGCCGTTATAATAGCAATCCACCGTTATAATAGCGATCCGCCGTTATAATAGCAATCCGCCGTTATAATAGCAATCCGCCGTTATAATAGCAATCCACCGTTATAATAGCAATCCGCCGTTATAATAGCAATCCACCGTTATAATAGCGATCCGCCGTTATAATAGCAATCCGCCGTTATAATAGCGATCCGCCGTTATAATAGCAATCCGCCGTTATAATAGCAATCCGCCGTTATAATAGCAATCCGCCGTTATAATAGCAATCCGCCGTTATAATTGCAATCCGCCGTTATAATAGCGATCCACCGTTATAATAGCGATCCGCCGTTATAATAGCGATCCGCCGTTATAATAGCGATCCGCCGTTATAATAGCGATCCGCCGTTATAATAGCAATCCGCCGTTATAATAGCAATCCGCCGTTATAATAGCAATCCGCCGTTATAATTGCAATCCGCCGTTATAATAGCGATCCACCGTTATAATAGCGATCCGCCGTTATAATAGCGATCCGCCGTTATAATAGCGATCCGCCGTTATAATAGCGATCCGCCGTTATAATAGCAATCCGCCGTTATAATAGCGATCCGCCGTTATAATAGCGATCCGCCGTTATAATAGCGATCCGCCGTTATAATAGCGATCCGCCGTTATAATAGCAATCCGCCGTTATAATAGCAATCCGCCGTTATAATAGCAATCCGCCGTTATAATAGCAATCCGCCGTTATAATAGCAATCCGCCGTTATAATAGCAATCCGCCGTTATAATAGCAATCCTCCGTTATAATAGCAATCCGCCGTTATAATAGCAATCCGCCGTTATAATAGCAATCCTCCGTTATAATAGCGATCCGCCGTTATAATAGCAATCCGCCGTTATAATAGCAATCCGCCGTTATAATAGCAATCCTCCGTTATAATAGCGATCCGCCGTTATAATAGCAATCCGCCGTTATAATAGCAATCCGCCGTTATAATAGCAATCCACCGTTATAATAGCAATCCGCCGTTATAATAGCGATCCGCCGTTATAATAGCAATCCGCATCCGCCGTTATAATAGCAATCCGCCGTTATAATAGCGATCCGCCGTTATAATAGCGATCCGCCGTTATAATAGCAATCCACCGTTATAATAGCAATCCGCCGTTATAATAGCAATCCGCCGTTATAATAGCAATCCGCCGTTATAATAGCGATCCGCCGTTATAATAGCGATCCGCCGTTATAATAGCAATCCGCCGTGGAACAAGCGCGCCGGCTCTTAAAGGGAATGTGAGAGGACGCTCTGATTGGTTTATTTCACGTTACGCCCAAACCACACCTATGAGTAATGAAGCGACTTCAGACACACACATGTTAGATTTGCGTCGGGCGCAAGAGTCGTTTATCCCGCCGGTATAATAGCAACAGCGCCGGGATCCGCCCACAGAGTTACTTGCGTTTCGCGTTTGATACTTGCGTTTCAGAACGTTACAATAGGGCCCTAAACCTGATTAAATCATTTTCCTTCTGAGGATCATGAAAGAAACATTTTTAAGATGGGTTGACGTTGGAATTAAAACACCGTTTAAACTATTTAGCAGGTAAAGAAATAAAAAGAGGACATGAGAGAGTTAAAGCAGTTGTGAGTTCATAAGCAACAGAACAAGCCCTTGATTATAATAAATAATAATACAGTTGTTTTCGTCTCCGGCAGTGCGGGAGTTGCTTCATAATGTGCCATTTTTACAGCCCTCTATGAATGTATCATAATATTTTAATGTGCATCTTTTTAAATAATTTCTCAGACACATTGAGAACATGCAGCCGAGGTGATAAATTGCTTTTAAATCTACACTGCATTCATTTGAAGCAAACATTTTTTTTTACGTTAACATATTTTGCATTATTTTTTCATCACATCTCATCATTTATTATGCTTTGTTCTTTTCCAGAAACACGACAAGCAGAAGATTATTTTCCGGATCTGACCTCCACGAGGAAAGACTCATTGCTCAGTTGATGCTCTTTCATATTTCAGGAAACGTAACGGGATTATTATATGTTTCCTTACAGTATCAAACTGATTTTACAGTAGATGTTTCTCTTAAAACATAACTAACAAGTCAATAGTTCTCGTACTGTCAGATATACAGAACTAAATTAATGTGGACAGATGCTCAGATCATTTGAGATTTGAGTTTTAAATAAACTAATAAACTTGATGTGAGGCATATTTGTCAATCATACCGAAATGAAGCAGGTTTAATTATAATATAATAAACTGAATGTGCTTTAAATACACAATAACCAGGTTTATATATTAGTAATTGATAAACAAATTAGTTTCAATCTCATACATTTATACACATTTTAACCATGTTCATTTAAATTAAATTTATTTGTGCTAAGCAATGCATTTTAAAAATATGATCATTTAATTAAAATCAAATATATGCAAATGGTTAATAATGAACTATGGCATGAATTTTAAGTGCTGTTTTATTAATGAGTGACTGACAAATATGCATTAAGTTTATTAGTTTGTTTATGTTAAAACGGTGTAATCCAAATGTATGGGAAATGGATATGCAATTCAACATAAATCATATAAATCAAATGCATTGAGAAATACATTTTTCTTTTGACATATAAGAGGTCATTGTTGTATAAAATAACTAATGATCTTTGCAACGGAAGTGAATCGATCAAAACTAACTTTAGCTGGACAATAACTTTATTCTAGATCTGCTGTAAAGCCAGAACAATCTCTGTTACTTTAATGTCCTATTATCTCTGTAAAGCTGCTGTGAAACAGTCTATATTGTTAAAAGCGCTGTATAAGTGAAGGTGACTTGACTTAAAAATATCCTTTAAGTTTCAGTTTTTATTGAAACCGAACTCTTAAAACAACTCGTTTCGGATTTCATCTCATTATGATGTCATAGTGCGACGAAAGACCGCCTCTGCAGAAGAAGGTCGACGCCCACTTCTACATCATTGCCTATTTAGCCCCGCCCACCGATTCACACATGTCATGCAGAAACCTGACCTGATGTGCAATTTATGAATGACTGACAATATGCATCACATTATTAGTTTGTTTATGTTAAAACTGTGTTTAAATGTGACCCTGGATCACAAACCCAGTCTGGAGCCGCACGGGTATATCTGGGGCAATAGCCAACTATACATTATATGGGTCAAAATGATCCATTTTTCTTTTATGCCAAAAATCATTAGTATATTAAGATCATGTTCCATGAAGATATTTAGTAAATGTCCTACCGTAAATATATAAAACATGTATTTTTGTGAGTGAATGCAGCACAATCGTGAACATAAATGCACAACTTTAAAGGAGATTTTCTCAATGTTTACATTTTTTTGCTCCTCAGATTCCAGATTTTCAATAGTTGTGTCTCGACCAAATATTGTCCTATCCTAACAAACCACACATCAGTGGAAAGCTTATTTATTCAGCTTTCAGATGATGTATAAATCTCAATTTCCAAAAATTGACCCATGTGACTGGTTTTGTGGTCCAGGGTTACATATGCAATTCAAATACATAAATCGTAAAATTTAGGCCTAAATATCTGACTTTTGATTGCAGACTTTAGTGCAAATCTGAGCACAGTTTGATATCTCTTCTGAAACTCTTCTGAGACGTGTGAGATTAGGGCTCGGAAACATCTGAGACTTCAGTGAAAAGTCTTCATTGAATCAGAGAAACAACTAAGATATTAAATTTATTTTCTAAGGACTCCTGGTTAAAAACACTCATGTCACAAACATAAAGCGTTGTCATTTCTGCATAATCATCATTTCTCTCTCTCAGTAAACGTCTCTTTGATGTGATATTCAACTCCCAGCATGCTTTAGTCTCGCATGTTTTCTGCTCGTTCAGCTCGGCCGCTTTCTCGCCTGCAAACGCACACGCTGTCACACAATGGAATTAATAATGTCTGCATAGCAAAACGCGTTCTGCTGCTATGCTAAATTATTCCTGCCAGCTAATGTTATCTGGTCGTGTCTGGCGGCGGTCCAGAAGCTTTGATCACCTTCATAGTTTTCAATCGCTCTGCAATGCCACTAAACTGATATCTTTGTAGAGAAAACAAAAGATCCATCCGTGAAGCTTTCATTCTGTAGCTGAGAACCGGTTTCTACATTTCCCACCATCTGTCTTTTGTTTTCTTTCTGGCGTATCTAGGCTTTTGATGTTTTCTGTGGCCTAGGGCGTCGCAAAAGCACTGGAAATGACAACTTTTATTCTTTCTCACTGTGTGCTGTTAACACTCTCACAAAAGAACACACGGCGTCAGAGTTCGCAGGAACGAGGCACGTTTGAGTTGAGACAGTCACTTGCGTGTCTTCAGAGTGACTGACAGACAGAGAACTAGATTCGTAATGAAAAAGATATGAAAGTCATGTGCTTCTGTGAGCCATTTCAAATGAATTTTTCTGTTATCTCTGTAAAGTTGCTTTGAAATAATCAGTATTGCAAAAAGCACTATATAAATAAAGATGAAAGATGGACTTGGAATCGGACTTGGACTGGACTGGACTGGACTGGACTGGACTGGATTGGACTGGACTGGACTGAACTGGACTGGACTGGAGTTGGAGTTGGAGTTGGAGTTGGAGTTGGAGTTGGAGTTGGAGCTGGAGTTGGAGTCCAGTCCAGTCCAGTCCAGTCCAGTCCAGTCCAACTAAAGTCCAGTCCAGCCCAGTCTAAGTCCAGTCCAGTCCAGTCCAGTCCAGCCCAAGTCCAGTCCAAGTCCATTCCAGTCCAGTCCAGTCCAGTCCAGTCCAAGTCCAAGTCCAAGTCCATGTCCAGTCCAGTCCAGTCCAGTCCAGTCCAGTCCAGTCCAGTCCAGTCCAAGTCCAGTCCGGTCTGGACTCGATCCGTTGAGGAGTAATTATGCTCGGCTCCCAGAAGGCCGAGCCAATCAAATTGCCAGGGCGGGCTTTAATCGATGATGGACAGATGATCTGCGGTTACGTAATCACCACGTCATCAAAGAGCGCTTGGGTTAAATTGGTTTCGGAACAGAGAACCCCAATCAAGGCATTTGTCGATCAGAAAGATGTGTTTCAGCAAAAGTTTAATTTATCCGCTGGCTCCGATGGTCGCTAAGAAGACGGGACGCAATGAAAACCAATGGAAGGGATGCGCTCGCGATCTCTGTTCTCTGAAGCCTCAGATGAACACGCTTCTTCAGCCGGCTCTCTTTCCTCGTCTTTATATTTTTTTAAATCAGTCAAGTCGCGTTGCAACCGTGTTATAATGTTGAGACAGGGCCGACAAATACGAGAAGATTTATTTGCTTTATTGTCGAGATCTAATCCTAAACGGAGACTTGTTCGTATATACACACACCTTTTGTATTTCTCTCAAAATACTATTCGTGCTTGTAAGTACTCCGCGAATTCTCAAATTCTTTTTACAGCAATCGTTTACACTCATTAATTTACTACTTCTTCCAGCGTTTGTGCAGTTGAGCTCTGTGACAACTATGCGTCGCTCAACATACGTCACTTACTGCCTCGCTCTGATTGGTTGTAGGTCTATCCAATTGACTGCAGAGGTTGTTGTTTTTCCTGGTTCGGTTAAGACACGCCTCATAATCAAAGTCAAGCTAGGAGATTGCAGATAAAGTCCTAATTTACTGCCATCATGCTTTATAATGTTGTATTGAGAAATTCTCAGACTAAAATTAGAGACTAAAAATATTCACACTTTGAGCTTTTCAAACCACTTCAACCTTTCTGGCCAGGGTTTATCAAGCCAACATTTCACTGTTATTTCCACAAGCTCTTTGGCAGCAAATCTGTCGAGTCCACGTGTGTGACGCTGCGGTCCGAACATCACGATATGCAGGCGTTAACTCTCTGTATCGAGGGCATGATGTTGCTGTGCTATATGCTTTGAATTATTCAAACGCCATTGTTGAGCAGCAGCTGGAGAGTTGAACACACACAGCCTACAAATCTGCCTGTGTTTAGTGGAAACTCTCCGGAAAGTCAGAGACGAGCTCCTCCCATCGTGCAATCAGCAATTACTGCGGAGAACTCCTGGCTTGATGGAGAAGATGCTTTACAGATGGCAGTCGTTCAAAGGGAATGGAGACGTCGACACACACACACACACACACACACACACACACACACACACGCACACACACACACACACACACACGCACACTATCATTTGGAGACACACCAGGAAAGATTTGGAAAGAGTGTGCGGTAGAGAAAGGAAAGGTCTGGAAGTGCCGTTTCTCAAAGTGTTTATTAAATGATAAATGCAACAATTAAATGATAATTGTCAAACTGTCAGGAACGTAAACGCTCTCACTGATACAGTACAAGCGCTTAATGCAGATATAACTGCAAACACAAAGAGTGTTTACATCAATACTGTCTAGAAAACTGGATATTGGTACCATGGAGTATCTCAAAGTACCATAGTATTACCATGGTACCAATTTATTTTTACATGTATTCTTGAAAATCATGGAAATAGCATGTTCATTGTCTTTCAATATTATTGAAAGTAGCATTATAGTATTATTATAGTAGTATCAAAGTACCATGATTACCGTATTCATGTACCAGGTTTTTACATTACAGTAATACTGTCTACATGAAAAACTGAGATATTGGTACCATGGAGTATCTCAAAGTACCATAGTATTACCATGGTACCAATTGTTTTTTACATGTATTCTTGAAAATCTAAATCTTTCAGTTTATAGTAGTATCAAGGTAACATGATTACCATATTCACCAGGGGTTTTACTCCAAATATACTTCAAAGGAAATTTGCATGACCAAAAAAGTCTATGGTATTACTATGGTATGTGTCCAAAAGCATGGTACACATGCTCACACACCCTTTTGACCAATCAGTTATATGGGATTATAAAAAATGATACTTACAAAGAGCAATTATTTTAGAGCTGAAGTAGGGCAAAGTGTGTGTGTGTGTGTGTGTGTGTGTGTGTGTGTGTGTGTGTGTGTGGTGTGTGTGTGTGTGGTGTGTGCATGCAGTGCGTGCGTGTATATGTGTATATACAAACTTTTATGTTAAATTGATTTGACAGTACTACTTTTAAGTGTTTAAATAATAAAATATTTATCAATTTAATGTTATATAATTATTCCATAAATAAATAATAAAAAACACAGCAGCACTTTGTTGAATCTATGCCACGAAGAATTGTGAGAATACAGTTTATATGCAGAGCTGGGTGATAATATAGTTACATTATACAACAAAATAATAAAAAAATTGGGCGGTTGATATTTGCTAATATATATAATGTATGCGGATGAAGTTGGATAAAATATATATATACAATATAAACAGAAAGTTAAGGTTTTCCATGAACTTTCCATGAATCCTGCTTGTTCTACCAAGGTACAAAAACAAAGGTATTTTCGAGCTCATTTTAGTATTTTTGTCATATATCATATTTCATATCTCCTGGCCTCTGTAGTGTGTGTAAACAGGTTATGATCCTCTCCTGCTGAAGTGAGCAAGTTGAAGGTCATGAACTCTCTCTGACACTGATGTGTGAACACACACACACACACACACACACACACAAATGCGGATGAATAATTGTGAGCTGACGTCTGAAGCAGAAAGCACGGTTCTTCACACACTCTCACGTCACGTCAGATACACACTCGCTTCCAAACCTAGGGAGCCGTCTTGACGTCTACATCGGCAGGGTAGGGATTGAAATGGGACCGGATTTGAAAACTTTACACTCCAGTCAAACGCACACAAGACTTGGTTCATAATTGATTCCAATGGAGTTTGACATTATAGCTTTTGCAAAGCTAATGATGTGACGCTTTATGACATGTAAAAAAAAAATTTAACCTGGGTGTGCTCTTTGATACCAATCTTTCATTTGAGAGTCCATGTGGTCTAGTATCTGTAAAACCGCATTTTTCCATCTTAAAAATATATCTAAATTACGCCATATGTTCTCATTGACAAATGCGGAACAATTAGTTGATGCGTTTATGACTTCAAGGCTAGATTATTGTAATGCTCTACTGGGTGGTTGCCCTATACGCTTAACAAACAACTACAGCTAGTTCAAAACGCAGCAGCTCGAGTTCTTACCAGAACCAGGAAGTATGACCATTACAGCTGCACTGGTCCTGACGAAATAAAGGCCACGCTTCACACAGATGTCTTTGTTGTTTATTTTTGTATAGACACAATTCAAGAATACATGCAAATGTACAAACCCTAATTTAATAACTAATGATCGTTGCGACGGAAGTGAATCAATCAAACTAACTTTAGCTGGAAAATATCTTTATTCAAGAACCGCTATAAAGCCAAAACAATCTGTTACCTTAATTATACGTTTATCTCTGTAAAGCCACTTTGAAACAATCTACATTGTTAAAAGCGCTATATAAATGAAGATGACTTGACTTGACATAGTTTATATTAAACTTTTATATTTACACAGTTAAATGAAATGTATATAAAACTGTATATATTTTGGAGCTCTAAGCTAGGCCACTGGATGGCTTAAAATAATGCAATAATTATATATTTATAATTTAATGTTATATATTTAGGTTTAAATTAATAAGTAAATGCGGGGTAACACTTTATTTTACAGTGTACTTGTTACACATGTTACATGTACTTACCATAGTAAAAACAGTATAATTATGCATAATTACATCCAACTAACTCTCAACCAAACCCTAACCCTATAGTACATGAAGTTAATTAATATTACACAGTACTTTAAGATATAATTACACTGTAACAATGCACCTTAAAATAAAGTGTAACCAAATAAATTATTATTAATGTATTATAATAATCTAAGACTAAATACTAAAAACTTAAAATTAAACACATGAAATCAATTAAACTGAAATCATATTTCTTATTACTTTCCATATAATTTGTTTAATTTTACTATTTTACTATTTTTTTTTACTTTCATATTTCAATATTTATCTTTACCTCATTTAATTATCACAATGAAATAATTTTTATATTACATTAAACTTTATATTTACACCGTTACAAAGTACAATTATGTATATCAAATTTTTTCCTGATAAATGTTTTTACTCAATGCATATTTATAACCATTATTTATCTTGACTTTTTTTGTATATGCATTATGGGATTACACATGATGCTGTTTTCATTTGGCCAAAACAAGGTATCTTATAATGTTGCTTTAATGCATATTTCAGAGTCTGAATGTTAAACTAGATTAAAGTGTTTTTACTGACACTTTTCAGACGATAACACCGCCTCCTCCTAAAGTTCAGTGTGTTTCTGTCAAAATGTCAAGCGAGTTGTAGCGGCGTGGACTCGAGACCCTGGAGGACATTCGTTCTCCTATAAAATGGTTTGGATTAAAGGCGTTTTCTTCCTGTTCTCCCGTCTGACTCTCGGCGGATGCTGAAACATCACAAGCTTGCAATTCTATATCCGCCGATAAGGTAGAAAGCGTAGAGGACCCAAGGGTCTCCCTGTAATTGGGAAGGATATGGCATGTGTACAGACAGACAAATCAATACACGTAGGAGGGATAGCGCTCTAATCAGATAACAAAAATCTCCCAAAAACGTTTGCTTCTCGTCCTAATAGAAGTTAAAGGGGAAAAATAAGCCTTTACCACAAACAGAAATAAGCACTTCACACTCAGGAGACGTTCCATTATTCCATTATCAGTGTTTGCACTCGCATGCGAAACCATTTCGCCGAGGCGGCTGATGTGTTAGTCGTTCATCTAACTGAGCTATCGGTGCATGTAAGACAAGAACATCCACAAGAGCTGATCGGATTTTACATCAGCGTTCGCTTTACATTCACCATCTATCCTGACAGACCGGACACACACACACACACACACCACACACACCAAGACACACACACCACACACACACACATCTCAGAAATGGAGAGTTACAGTAAGATGGCTGTAATCTCACATACGACTTTGTCAAGTCACCTTTATTTATACAGCGCTTTTTTACTATACAGAGTGTTTCAACGCAGCTTTTACAGAGATAACAGGAAAATAATGCAACAAAGTTTCACTGTACAAAAAAAATCTGTTACATTTACGGTAAAATACCGGCCGCTTGTGGTTGGCAGATGTTTACCGTATAAAATACGGTAAGCAACATTTTAGGTTTTTACAGACTTAAAATTTTACAGTAATAAACCATATATCATTATCTGATATAATGTTAAATAATGGGGAATGGTTGAATGAATGAATTAATAGTTGTATTTTGAGTGATTAATTACATTTTATATTGTATATTTTTGTATTGTAATAATTCACCTGATTTGGGACTACAGATGAAAACTAGCTCAAGCTAAATCTGGTGCAAAGCATCTTTAATTAATGTTTTTTGCATATTGTCCCTGTTGAAATAAATAAACAAACAATTTACCGATCTATTGAGTATTAATATCTGATTTGTACCTTTGTAATACACTGACAACCACCAATCAGAGCAGTGATGAGAGTCACATGATCAATCAAAGATCATCACGCAGATCTTCCACAAGAAAGTTAATATATAGAAGCTGCACAGTGTCATTCACACACACATTAAACACACATGACATATTAAAAATGCAATAAACAGTAATTTAACAACATTAAATGTAACATAAAACCCCAATGTACATAACTGATTAGAAAAAAATATTAAGAAACATAGTTATTTCAACAAAAATACATCAAATGTGAAGTAGGGAATTGTGGGAATGTCAATTTACGTTTTTTCACCGTAAATTATACAATGAGTTGTTCTTTTTTTACTTTCGGAAACTGTAAATTTAATGGTATTTTACAGTAAAATTACATGAAATGTACCATTAGATCGATCACAGTTATTTACCCGTATATAATAATGGAACTTTCTGGTAACCAATTAACAGTTTTCAATGTAGCATTTTACCATTAAAATCACAATATTTTTTTACAGTGTTTGTTTCTAGAAGAAAATAGCGTCACAGTAAGAAAGGTCGGTGATGGTTAATTTTTGTTGTAAAAAAAAAGTTATTAATTTAGTTTATTTATATATATATATATACAGTACACTCTAAAAAAATGCTGGGTTGACCCAAAATTGATCCAAATTTGACCCAAAATTGGGTTAAAACAAACCCAGCATTTTTTAGAGTGTATATAGCCGCTCTGGAGAAAACCGTGATATCATCGTCCAGGGCTGGGTTTCCCAAAAGCATCGTAAGCCTAAGTGTCACGAGAAGTAGACAAGAGACGTAGATTCAAATGCAGAGTTTATTCGGATGCCAAACAGGAACGGGTACAAATGAGAGGCCACAAACTGGAACACGTAACAATTACAACGAATCGGCACCAGACAGCAAACACAAGGAGATTAAATAGACTAACAAACAAAAGAGGTAACAAGGCAGCAGGTGGGGAAATAAACCAATAATGAGATAACAAGATGGGCGGGGGTTGACAATTAGACGAGAGCACATGGCACAAGAAACAACAAGACACTCATGTGCTCACACAGGACCAGACTGAACATAAACACATGACAAACCGGGCGTGTCACAGCCCTGTCGACAAACCCATAGGAAAATCCAGGCCGAGGTGACAGAACTGTGACATTACCCCCCCTCAAAGGGACGCCACCCTGGCGTTCCCAAGGAGGCACACCAAAAACCAGACAAAACACACAACGAGCAAGACCACAAAAAACAAAACAATTTCTTTGCCAGGGCGGATCCGACTGTGCAGGCGGCCGGGATGGGGCAGGTCCTTCGGACGGCCATGGCAAAGACGTCCAGGGCGGAAGACGACCACTTGGGCGACCACGGCACAGGAACAGCAACAGGCACCTCCTCAGGAACAGCAACAGACACCGGCTCAGGAAAATGCAACAGACACCTCCTCAGGAACAGCAACAGGCACCTCCTCAGGAACAGCAACCAGACACCGGCTCAGGAAAAGCAACAGACACCTCCTCAGGAACAGCAACAGACACCTCCTCAGGAACAGCAACAGGCACCTCCTCAGGAACAGCATCAGGCACCGGCTCAGGAACAGCAACAGACACCTCCTCAGGAACAGCAACAGACACCTCCTCAGGAACAGCAACAGACACCTCCTCAGGAACAGCAACAGACACCTCCTCAGGAACAGCAACAGACACCGGCTCAGGAACAGCAACAGACACCTCCTCAGGAACAGCAACAGACACCTCCTCAGGAACAGCAACAGACACCGGCTCAGGAACAGCAACAGACACCGGGGGCGAGCAGCTCGGGCGGGGCCGGCAGGGCGAGCAGCTCGGGCGGGGCTGGGCAGGGCGGCACTAGGGCGGGGCTGGCAGGGGCAAGGACACCTGGGCGAAGCGGCAGGGATGGCAGTTACCTCCAGGCTGGTCTCTGGGTTACGAACCACCGGACGATCCGGTTGAAGAGGCCTTTCTCCTTCTCCTCTTCCGTCTCCGGACCTCTGGAACAGCAGACACTGGCTCCGGCTCTGGAACAGCAGGCACTGGCTCCGGCTCTGGAACAGCAGACACTGGCTCCGGCTCTGGATTACAGCATGACACTGGCTCCGGCTCTGGAACAGCAGGACACTGGCTCCGGCTCTGGAACAGCAGACACTGGCTCCGGCTCTGGAACAGCAGACACTGGCTCCGGCTCTGAACAGCAGGCACTGGCTCCGGCTCTGGAACAGCAGACACTGGCTCCGGCTCTGGAACAGCAGACACTGGCTCCGGCTCAGGAACAGCAGACACTGGCTCCGGCTCTGGAACAGCAGACACCGGCTCCGGCTCTGGAACAGCAGACACTGGCTCCGGCTCTGGAACAGCAGACACTGGCTCCGGCGCAGGAACAGCAGACACTGGCTCCTGGCTCAGGAACAGCAGACACTGGCTCCGGCTCTGGAACAGCAGACACTGGCTCCGGCTCTGGAACAGCAGACACTGGCTCCGGCTCTGGAACGGACACTGTGGGTCCGAAAGGCATCTCCAGGAATTCTGGCCAGACGCTCGAAGTAATCTGACAATGTCCCAGAGGCCACAAGAATGGGCCTCAGGAGTTCATGCTCAGCAGTGACTGAAGTGGAGTTCAGGCTTGGGTGGGACTGACGTGCATCATCTCTGTCTGGGCAGACGTGACGTGAACCGTTTCTGTCTGGGCAGACGTGACGTGAACCGTCTCTGGCTGGGCAGACGTGACGTGAACCGTCTCTGGCTGGGCAGACGTGACGTGAACCGTCTCTGGGCTGGGCAGAAGTGACGGGTGAACAGTCTCTGAATGAACCGGCGCCGACCTTCTCCTTCTCCATTCCCTTTCGGACGTTTGCATGCCGACTCCGAAACCATCGAAGTCCCTACACTGAACGGAACCAGTGGCGAAGACTTTATACTGGACGAGATCAGTGGTGAGGGATTTGTGCTGGATGGTCCCCGTGGTGATGTCCTTCTACTGGGCAAACCCGACGGTAGATGAACCTCTGGGTCGAGGAGAGACCGATGTGAAGAGTGATGCTGGAACTCTCCTCTATCACCTCCTCTCCTACAGCCTCCTCGGGTCCCAGAAAATCTGGCCAATCGGGTTCCCTCAAACCGCTGAAAATCAGCAGGGGTCTTAACACTATTAACAGTCACAGTACGGATCTCACCGCCTCCCGACCGAGGGCTGACTGCCCTGATCTCCTCATTCCTCTGAGCACACGCAGAAAAATACTTAAATAAGGAGATCCCATTCTCCCTCTCCGCGGGGACAAAGTTCGCTCCGCTGAATCCACATGATGGCCGATTCGTTCTGTCACGAGAAGTAGACAAGAGACCGTAGATTCAAATGCAGAGTTTATTCGGATGCCAAACAGGAACGGTACAAACGAGAGGCCACAAACTGGAACACGTAACAATTACAACGAATCGGCACCAGACAGCAAACACAAGGAGATTAAATAGACTAACAAACAAAAGAGGTAACAAGGCAGGCAGGTGGGGGAAATAAACCAATAATGAGATAACAAGATGGGCGGGGTTGACAATTAGACGAGAGCACATGGCACAAGAAACAACAAGACATCATGTGCTCACACAGGACCAGGCCCGGTTCTAGAACCAAATCACTGAGGGTGCTTCTGAAAATAGTGAGGGTGCTTACATAAACGTAGGGTCATCCACATTTTTTTTAATCTAGGGGGAGGGTCACCCAAATTTCATATTGTACCGTTTTTTTGTATTCATGAAAATAGAAAAATGTCAAAGTGGCTTGTTTGGTGCATATTTTTCCATGTAGCGCCATGTAGCTCTCTCAGTCTCGGCCCCCCATCGCCAGCAGATGGGTCTGACCCAACAAAATCGTTTGATAGTGCGCGCGCGCGTACACGCTCAGAAAAAGTGCATCATGTCAGAACAGAACGGCAATGAAATGTTAACCCGGCAAAGCTTTAAACCACGAGCAAATAATGAACTTTTGTGACTGCGAATAAGTGCAGTGTCCTGTGAGTAACTCTACCGCTGTGAAGTTTAGTCACTGACATGAAGCTGACTAGCTCAAAGGTTTCACGTTGCCTGCCTAGCAACTAAATATTATTTTAAAGCTTCAAACCAACAGCAGAAACGCTAGGCATTTTATTTAAAAAATGGTAACACTTTATAATAAGGTTTCATTTTGTTAGCGTAAACTAATTTCCTGAGCGGGACGCACACACGCAAACAAAGTGGGCAATTAAAGAGACATCTTCACCTATGCGTATCGCGAAAGGACACAACCAATCAAATGCATTAAACATGAAAGCAGAATTAAATCATTTCTGATTTGAAAAATCGTGTTAATGGGTTTATTTTGTGTATTAGCCTATATGAGTGTGAATCCGTCTGTGTTTCTATTGTCGGCAAAATCTCGTTTACATGTGTGCTATTAATAGTTTCATCTGAGGGTGCTTTCACTTTGTTTGAGGGTGCTTAGCACCCTCAAGCACCCCCGTAGAACCGGGCCTGCACAGGACCAGACTGAACATAAACACATGACAAACCGGGCGTGTCACAGCCCTGTCACAAACCCATAGGAAAATCCAGGCCGAGGGTGACAGAACTGTGACACTAAGTTGATCGTAGAGACCATTGGTGGCAATTGTTCTACGATCAACTTAAGCTTACGATGCTTTTGGGAAACCCTGCCCAGCTCAGTTCAGTTCTCATATAATGATGTCAATGCAGGAGATCAATAATATTGTAGAATATTAAATATCCAACCCAATTTTGGGTCAAATATAGACAAACCCAAACGTTAAATGTAAAAATTTAACCCAACGGATGGGTTTGTTCATATTTGACCCAAAATTGGGTTGAAAAACACAGCATTTTTAAGAGTGAGACTCTTCTGATGGGCCAAAAATATTTAGCTTTTCTTTTCCTCTTTTCCTCCCGCACATCTCAAGACATCTTCGCATGTCGTCAGAGAAGTTGATTGTTCCCCCTCTTTAATTGAATGTTATGTTCTCCTCTGTGCTATTTCTGCTCAGGCCGTTTGTTCTGATACGGCTGGCCTGCAATTTGCCATGTGAACGAGTCTGACGGGGGTGGATGCGAGAACGAGTCTTAATCACTGTCCTCAACAGCCTTTCATGTAATGTGACAATTAAGATCTCCTCCGGAGTCGAGCTGAAGGAAGAAACTCCCTCACACGCTTTTGTTCCCGCAGCGGAGGAAGTGTGTTAACTTCAGCGAGCTCTTCTCAAAGGTTTGGGGACTTCATGTATTAACCACTGAACTGGAGAGATACTAATGGCTCATTTTGCTCTCGGGAGGGAACAGGACTCTAATCATGGCTCTCTCTCTCTCTCTCTCTCTCTATCTCTCTTTTTTCACATAGATTTTCATCATCTCTGAGCTATAAATAACTTTATGCTTCCTCGAGAGATAAATGAGAAGATAAAGTGTGATCTTGTGGCCTCAGACTGAGTAATTTGTTCTTAATTACAGATTCTTCGTCACAATGTCCGTCGTCTGTCTGCAACCTGCAGACCTCAACCGGGAAAGAAGGAATAAATCACGGTTATTAAAGAAAACTAAAACTATAAGCATAACTAGAAAAACACATTTTCCTTAATTAAAATAATAAACTTTAAGGGGGAAAAATGGCTAGTTGCCGAACTTGATGCACTAAAATAAATTAAATAGGCTAACATTTCTAAAAACTACTGTATAAACTTTTTTTTATATGGTCAATAATAAACATTACGGCCAATAAACACTTTTTTTTTTTTTAATTGCAATAAATTCTAAATATATAAAGAAAAGTATTATATTGATTGATTGATTGATTGATTGATTGATTGATTGATTGATTGATTGATTGATTGATTGATTGATTGATTGATTGATTGATTGATTTGATTGATTTGATTGATTTTTATTTCTGGATCAAACCGATACAAAATAACAAGACAGTAATCCAAGAGGATAAGATGCTAAAGTAAAAATACTTATTTCCAGCACGGTCCTTGGTGTTGCACACAGGAAAAACAATAGATAGAAAAACAACAGGCAAGACATGGAGAAGGGTAAAAAACATCACGTAAAAACAAACTAAAACATAAAATAAAACGATAAAGACTCTCCAATTTATCAATAACTATTCACCCTGTCCAATAAATGTTTTTTTGACCTGTGCTTTAAAATCCCTCGTGATGATAGGAGTTTTGTAGCAGTGGGCAAACTATTCAACGCCATAATAGCAGTACAAAAGAAAGAACATTTAATTGCGTTTGTAGCTCTGAACTATACAAGAGCGGATGCTGGCCCTAGTATTATAGCCATGCTGCGTATGGACCGTGTTTACGTTGACTATGGACATTGAGTTACACTCTAAAAAATGCTGGGTTGTTTCAACCCAATTTTGGGTAAAATATGGACAAACCCAAACGTTGGGTTAAAAATGTAATGTAAAAATTTAACTCAACGGCTGGGTTTGTCCATATTTGACCCAAAATTGGGTTGAAACAACGCATCATTTTTTAGCAATTTAGCTGCGTATGGACCATGTTTACGTTGACTATGGACTATGGACATCAAGTTACTATGGACCATAGTAACTCAATGATACTAAAATATCACTATAAATAGATAAATAAACAATTAAATTGTAATAACTAAAAGTAAAGTTATTATTATAAATACCCAGTCAATTCTTTTACCACCAAAAAAATAATTTTAGGAAGAAAAATGTACTCTGGTACCACCATGTTTTTGGACATGCACCACATTCATACCATGTTTATGTTTTTTGTACACATACCATGTTTCTTATGTAAATGCTATGGTAACATAATGGTATTTATTTGGTATGTTAATGCCATGTTTTGTTATATTGAACCAAGCAACACCAAGGTTTTTTTTTTTTTTTTGCATGTCCCATGGTACCACCCTGAATACCATAGACCTTCTATAGTAAAAGTCTAAAAACATGGCAGTCCCGTGATATTCTTCAACGGTACATGACTATGGTACGCAATCAGTACCATAATACTGTATATATTCAAGCATGGTACAGTACTAGTAAATATGGCCTCAAATTTGAAAATCTCATGTATTAACACACACCAACCAGAATAGAGAAATGTCTCAAAAATCTACAAATTCCTTCAGTATCATGTTGCTCAGCGTTCACATGTGATCCGGACATCTTACTGTTTAATAAGACATCTCCACACTGGCCTTGCAGAGCATATATACGGCACATTCATTAAATGCACATTCACACTCAACATTATACACTCACACACACACATGCGCATACACAGGTACATGCACATGCTGCCGAGACTTGTTTGCAGGTTTTGAATAATTCATAGTTCTTGTTTTTGATGAATAGTGCATCACAGCATATGGAGTTCCTCTGGTCATAGTCAAGGTTCTGCAGCAGAATTACAAACAAGGCTCGTGGGAAAGAGCAGCGGCCGGAGAGATGATATCACCAAACTAAACGCATCGCTGTTTATCCTTCCTTCCTTATCCATGGGTGATGCATGGCGAAAAATAAAAAGGTAATTGCGACTTTTTATCTCACAATTCTGACTTTTCTTATCTCGCAGGTCTGAGGTTATTTATCACAATTTAGACTTTTTCCCCCTCAAAATTCTAAGAAAAAAAACCAGAGCTGTGAGATATAAAATTTGTGAGAGAAGAAAAGTCTGAGTTGTGAGATACTGTATGTCAGAAAGTCAGAACCTTTACTTTATGTAGTGGCAGAAACTAAAAAATAAAACATAATTTTGAGATGTAAACTTATTCAGTCCAAGAAAATAAGTCAGAACTGTGATATTTAAACTCAGAATTGTGATATTTAAACTCAGAATTGTGAGATTTAAACTCAGAATTGTGAAAATAAGTCAGAATTGTGAGATTTAAACTCAGAATTGTGAGATTTAAACTCAGAATTGTGAAAATAAGTCAGAATTGTGAGATTTAAACTCAGAATTGTGAGATTTAAATTCAGAATTGTGAAAATAAGTCAGAATTGTGATATTTAAACTCAGAATTGTGAGATTTAAACTCAGAGATGTGAAAATTAGTCAGAATTGTGATATTTAAACTCAGAATTGTGAGATTTAAACTAAGAATTCCAAGAAAATAAGTCAAAATTGCAAGATGTAGAAGAAGAAGAACAAGAAGAAGAAGAAGTTTTATTTATATAGCGCCTTTCCATAGCTCAAGGTCGCTTTACATTGTATACAATACATTTAGACACCCACACATACATTACAGTCACATAGGATACACATAGTCACATTATCCAAAATGCATGGATATATATTGATTAACTAACTGTATTTTTGTTTGTACATTTTTGAAATGCATTTTCTGTAAAGCTGCTTTGAAACAATATGTATTGTGAAAAGCGCTATACAAATAAACTTGAATTGAATTGAATATAGATATGTTTTTAACTGGGTCTTGAAAGTAGCCACAGATGAGGTATTACGTAGTGTAAGAGGAAGCGGATTCCATGATTGAGGAGCATTAATACTAAATGTCTGAAGTCTGATTGCTTATAGCTTATGACGACGAGCTTCAACAAGGAAACGGCCCGCCATGAGTTGCCTTCACCGTGAGCGTGTGCAGAGACAGCGGAGAGACAGCGCTTCATGCGATTGGCTTCGAGAGCTTCACAAGAGCTCATTCCCTGCAGGTTCAATCCGGAGTTTGTCCTGTACGACTGAAGCTTCTCGAGGAGCGGGAGAACTGGGAGCGATGAGGACAATGAGATGCAGAGCTGCAGATTTAGCTCGGGATATGTAGAGATTTGTGAAGGTCTGTGTCACGTCGAAAACAAACTTTGAGCCGCAATCGCAGGCAGGACTGGCTACAGTTCACCCAATTATAGTTCACCCAAAAAAATGAAAATTAGCACATGATTTACTCACCTTCAAGTCATCCTAGGTGTATCTGACTTTCTTCTTTCAGACGAATATAAACAGTTAAAATATCCTGGCTCTTCCAAGCTTTATAATGGCAGTGAATGGCTGTTTTTCTGTTTTGAAGTCCATAAAAGTGCATCTATCTATCCATCATAAAAGTGCATCTATCCATCATAAAAGTGCATCTGTCCATCATAAAAGTGCATCTGTCCATCATAAAAGTGCATCTATCCATCATAAAAGTGCATCTATCCATCATAAAAGTGCCTCTATCCATCATAAAAGATCATAAAAGTGCATCTATCAATCATAAAAGATCATAAAAGTGCATCTATCCATCATAAAAGATCATAAAAGTGCATCTATCAATCATAAAAGTGCATCTGTCCATCATAAAAGTGTATCTATCCATCATAAAATATCATAAAAGTGCCTCTATCCATCATAAAAGATCATAAAAGTGCATCTATCCATCATAAAAGATCATAAAAGTGCATCTATCAATCATAAAAGTGCATCTGTCCATCATAAAAGTGTATCTATCCATCATAAAATATCATAAAAGTGCATCTATCCATCATAAAAGATCATAAAAGTGCATCTATCCATCATAAAAGATCATAAAAGTGCATCTATCCATCATAAAAGATCATAAAAGTGCATCTATCCATCATAAAAGATCATAAAAGTGCATCTGTCCTTCATAAAAGTGCATATCAATCATAAAAGTGCATCTATCCATCATAAAAGAGCATCTGTCCATCATAAAAGTGTATCTATCCATCATATTCGTTTTCATTCATTCATTGTGTTCGTCTAAAAGAAGGAAGTCAGATACACCTACTGCAGGATGTCTTGAGGGTGAGTAAATCATGGGCTGATTTTCATTTTTGGGTGAAGTATCTCTGTATCGAGCTGGAAGCGGCTGGAGTGTGTGGGTTAGTCAGTGGGTTGAGGCAGGTGTTGTAATAGTAACACAAGTCTCAGCAGACGTGTGTGTTTTCATCTTTAAGTGTTGTCTAATGACTCATTTCTTCAGCGCTAATTGGCCTCGTTTCAAAAGAAACGTTTCGTGCACCAGAAATATTCCTGTAGCTTTTTGATGTTAATCGTCTTGCTTAACAGAAGGAATACCGTACTGGCAATGCATGCTTTTTATTCACTATAAGAGAATGTTGATGTGAAAAACACACTATCAATCAGAGTTGGTCAATGTTTTTATTTAGTTTATTTTTTTATCTAATTCAGTCCAAGTCAACATGAAATAGCATTTGCAACACAATGTATATGTGTAATGTGATGCACTTCTGAGTGAACCAGGATATTCAATGAGGAAAAAAATAGGTCAGGACTTGATTTTATCCATCGGGAGCTGATTGGATTGTGGAAAAGTAGCAGTTACACACCAGCATGAAGATCTAGAGAGCTTTCTGTGGCGGGTGTTCATTGGGAACAAGAAGTGTGTGACTTGCATGTAAGCCAATCACCTGACGTCTAAATGCCATGTGACTGATCAGGAAAAACACAAGTCTGTTTCAAGCTGTTAAAAGCCCTGATTTCAAATTATGTGACTTGCAAAGAAATCATTTTGTCAAAACACATGGCTACTTTTAAGTGGCTGTCAGTGAAGAAAGTTGTTATTTTCCCACAATATTATGTAGTTACGTACCTAACATCTGGATAGGAGGATATATTCCTCTAGGGTAATGTGCACTGATAAATCCCGGTAAGATAAGGAATTGCATGTGTGCACATAGCCTTGCATTTTGATAAAATGTCTTTTTCAACTGGTTAGAGAGTAAATAATTGGACATTGATTGGTTAATGAAGCCACGTTTAAAAATGTGCATAATAGTCATAAACAGCATGCAAGAGTTATTGCTTACCAGACCGTAGTGTGTTGAAAACAGTCAAAGACTCACACGTGATCTACTTATTAGGTGGATATTTAAAGTGCATGCTCTTATATTCCCTTAATTTTTCATTTACAGGTGAACTGTGTCTTTAAAGGAGAACTCCGGTCAATTTTAACATTGAGCTCATTTTTTTGTAAATTTGTAGTGCTGTCAATACAGAGAACAAGGACCAAAAATCGGTGTTGCCTACACCGTGTTATCCTCTTTTTTAAATTTGCACCCTATTGACTTGAATGGGGCACGTTATAAACCTGCTTTTATCCTCTTAACATCCTTAATGTGTCCATTAGTGATCGAGTTCACGCGCATAGGTTTAGTTACCTATGATCACGCGCGTGAACTCGACAATCGACTACTTTGGACTTTGACCGAAAACAGGAACTAAATACAGGTCTGTGCGCTGGCTGATATAACATCATTTTTATTCATATCTTTCACATCTACTGCAGTCAGATTCACTCGTGTTCACTCTGAAGGAATCACTCAACATGGCTGGACACTTGTAATGACACATCAAGGATGTTAAGAGGCTAAAAGCAGGTTTATAACGTGCCCCATTGAAGTCAATAGGGTGCAAATTTTAAAAAGAGGATAACACGGTGTAGGCAACACCGATTTTTGTCGTTGTTCTCTGTATTGACAGCACTTCAAATTTACAAAAAAATGAGCTCCATGTTAAAATTGACCGGAGTTCTCCTTTAAGACTGTGAGTTATTGAATGGAAGTGAGACTGATGCACAGACAGTTCATTATTATTCTATAAAGTTGAGCTGCCTGTTTTCTTGGCTGTAAATTAAAGTGCATGAGCTCAAGGGTTCACGCAGACCATGTTTAATGAATGAAGCATTATTCCAAGCAAAATTAATTAATATTTAATCTTTATAACTATTTGCCATCTGTTCAGATCAATGCAGATGTGTCATGTGGAGCTTCTCATGCACAACACATGCACTGCAATGAAGTATTTTTAGCACCGTCTAATCAAAGAGTAATACTGTCTCCACGTGCACGCCCATGCACGCTCGTGCACGCTCGTGCACATTCCACCTGTGTCTTCGGCAGCTTCAATGTTCCTGTAATACCCTTCCTGATATTTCCCAACTCTCCTTGTGTAATGGAGGGAGATGATCCGATTTGCCATCCCGTGATCTATCAGCGTTTCCATCTGTGTTGGCCATGCGTTTTAGCCCACATTTACATTAATAACTCTCTCCCAGAAAGACAGAATTACTTTGGGGCTTTTTAACGACGCCAGACAGAAATTCGATTAAGATTAATTCGAGCCGAGCAAGCAATTTTGGGGGAGGTTAGAAGCAATTCCTCCGCACATCATTGGCTACACAATGCCTCTAATGCTGTGAACGTAAAAGCCTCTGTATTACCGACGCTCCATCTACCATTTCCATCTGCACACCTCCGTTATTCTCCCAAGAAAAGCCCATCACCCCTCCGAAACCCTGCAAACTTGCATGTGCATCCCGCAATTAAAGACATGCATTGCATTATTAGAAAAGGAATCAGCCTTTTGGGCCCATCACTGAAATCAGAGGAAGTGATCAGAGAACGGCTGTGTTCACAATAGCATGCTATGAATTCTCCGTATGCAATGCAATACATTACAGTTTTCCTTTTCTCTTTCTAGATTCATTATTCAATCACTAATTAAAGGTGAAGTGAGTCATTTTCTTAAGTTAAAATATGCACTTCACGGTTTAATATGCAGAAAAAAAAAATAAAAGAAACAGCTGTTATTTTTCCATTTCCATTAAAAGTGCAGTATTTCACCTTTAAGACATGTTCACACAAACTGTGATTAAAAATGCACTGTTTGTCAATGCATATTGTTAAATAAAAGTTTGGTATATAGAGCTTTTTAATGTCTTCTGGATCAAAATTACAAAAAAAAAATAGTAAAAAGTATATTATTACAATGTAAAATATCAGTTTTTTTATGTGAATATACTGTAAATTGTAATTTATTCCTGTGAATGTTCAGCATCATTACTCCAGTGTCACATGATCCTTCAGAAATCAGTATAATATGATGATTTGCTGCTCAAGAAACATTTATGATTGTTCAAAACACTTAATATTCTAGTTGAACCCGTAATGCATTTATTTGTCAGGATACTTTGTAAGTTCAAAACAACAGCATTTATTCGAAACATAATCTTTTGTAGCATTATAAATGTCTTTACCCGTTATCATGTAATGCAATATTATAGGCTACAGTCAGGAAGATATATAATGTAGTCATTTGTTATTTGTGAGATGATAGTGCAGTCAAAGAGCAGGTCGTAACACAGTTTCTTTCACTTTCCGCAGATTTTCATTAAAGGTCATCCCTGACCGCGAGAGATACATCGTCTTTGCTTAATACAGATCGCCTGCCTCCGATGGATGATTTATCACGGCGAGGCCGCCGGAGAGATATGAGCAACGGTTCGAGTCATGCCTCGACGGGCCGCATTATGACGCTGTTTAAAGCAGATTCCTGGGGCTAGAAGGACTATCTGCCGTCCCATCCTTCTTCCTCCATCAGACCCCTGCAGAAATCAAAGCCGGGCCTCAGACGGCGCGGGACGGGTGTAAGAAGCGCTCAACACGAGCTGACCCCTGACGGTAATGGCTCTCGCTGGGTGTTGCACAGTCATTTGTCTGGCAGCGAGGTGACATGGAGAGCAAATGTTTGTCTTGGGTCTGTGTTTGCACTGTTTACGTGAGCTTATGAGAAACCTGAAGACTAATCTTTCCCATCTCTCGCTCTCTCTCTCTCTTTTGTCCTGTGTCTTACATTCCCACTGGCAAGGTGTCGAGACCTATTATACTCGATGAGAAATAGCCCATCGCATCATGATACAATAGGGTAATTTATAACTCTATTTTTATGTAGACACTTTAATCGCATTTTTTGGCCAATTAAATAAGAGATCGTT